>PVIJ01016742.1:0-31734 GCA_004024925.1 Scalopus aquaticus | reverse complement strand
TCTGTTGGTTTTGTCTTCATGATTTCTTGCAGTAAGTTTTGGAGTGGGGGTTTGGTAGTGATGAATTTCTGTAGTTTCTTTTTGTCAGAGAAGGTCCATATTCTTTTTTCATAGAGGAAGGAGAGCTTTGCAGGGTAGAGTATACTTGGTAGACATTTGTTGGCATGTAGTATATTACATATGTCTCTCCATTCTCTTCTTGCCTTTAATGTTTCTTCAGGGAAATCTGATGTCAGCCTGACTGGCTTTCCTTTGTAGGTTATTTGTTTCTTTGTCCTCCTCATTTTCAATATATTTTCCTTGTCTTGAATTCGCAATAGTTTTACTATCATATGTCTTGCTGTTTTTTTTTCTTTCATTGTAATAATTTGGAGATCTTCTGGCTTCCTGTATGTCGATTTTTGTTTCTTTTTTCATGTTTGGAAAGTTCTCTTCAATTATCTCCTTGAGAAGTTTCTCTGTTCCTTTGGCTCTCTCCTCTCCTTCTGGGATTCCTATGATTCTGATGTTTCCTTTTCTCATAGTGTCAGATAGTTCCCGAAGCTTTTCCTCATTCTTTTTCCTTCGTTTTTCTTTTTCCTTTTCTGTCTTGGTTCTTTCAGTATCTTTACCTTCCAGAGTGCTTATTCTTCCCTCCATGTGTTTTAATCTACTTTTATGGCTCTCTACTAATGTTTGCAAATCCTCCATTTCCTTCATTTTCTTCTTTATGGATTCATTCTTGTTTTTCAGTTCTTCATTTATATTCCTCAGTTCTTTGTTCTTTTCATTTAATTCTATTATTTCTTTTATTATGGCTATTCTGAATTCTTTATCTGTTAGGCAGATGTAATCTTCTATGTCCATATTATTGACTTCTGAAGAGGGATTTTCTTTCTGTGGTGTATTGTTTTGAGGGTCATTTGTAACTTTTTTTCTTCCTGTTGTTGGCCTTCTGCTTTGCTCTGATCGTAGCGTTCCTGTGCTGTTGGTGCCGGCAGGCATGGTTCTTGGTTCTACTTGCTGAGAAGTGTTGTTTCCTAGTGTCTGAGTTGCCTTGGCTGTGGCTGGGTATCTCCCGGATTTTCTTTTTTTCTCTGTTGAATTTCTGTGTCTCGTGGCGTGTCTCCAATGTGTTTCCAGTTCCAGGTGGAATTAGGGTAGAAAAAGGAGTGGTGGTTTGTAGTTAAAAAAAAAAAAAAGTAATAATAAAAAAAATTTTTAAAAAGATTAAAGTAAAAAAAAAAAAGGTATTGGGTAGATGTAAACTTGGGGAGAGTTGTGTAGTTTTGCTTTTAGGTTTTGGAGTTTCCGGGTAGGCCCCCTGCTAGCGTTCAACCCCTTTCCAGTGTCAGATGTTACTGTTGACCTACTGTCACTGCTGTCATTTTATAGTTGCTAGTAGTCTTTCTGTTCTTTCTCTCTCCACCCCCCTTTTTATTTTTCTTCTTCCCCTCAGTGTTTGCCTGGGGGTTATCCCTGCCCCTGGGGTTATGTCTGGTGGGGAGGGGTTGAGAGTTCCTGATCTTAAGTTTCTTTTCTGCTGCTTGGTCCCCACTTCTCCACAAGGGGGTACAGGGGTAGAGGTTGTGGGCAGCTGTTGGTCAGCATTTCGCCACCCCTAGGTTCTGGGGGGCCACTGTGCAACCTCCTAGAAGTTGGGTGTGGGGCCAAAGAGGGGGTAGGGGGAGCTCGATTTTCCTTTCTGTAGCCCTCCTGGGTGCCAAGATGCAGACACTTTGTGGAGGAGGGTGTGGCTGGAGACTGTTCCAGCAGAAGCCTGTATCCCAGGTCAGGTTACCTCTAGTCAGGTTAGAGAAAAGTAGAGTTCTCTGACATCAGCTCTTAGTGTCTGGTTACAGAGCAGGGAGGAGATTGCTTGAGGTGGTCTCAGCAGTTTTTCCTGTTAGACCAGTTTCTCAGGCCAATATATCACCTAGCAACCAGTAACCAGTAAGGGATTAGGACCCCACAGGGTGCTGGCAGTTTTTCTTCCCCACTAAGATGTTACCTAGCCACAGGTGGGGGATGGAACACAGTGACCCTGGAGCTTTTCTGCACTTCAGAGCTGCCACGCAGGGAAGAGAGGGGGCTCCTGGGGTGGGGGAGTGGGGTTCACACTCCCCGTTAGTTGGCCAGAGCCCTCCGACCCCACCGCGGTTTCTAACCTTGTATTCAGTGGTGCTCTGTAAAGCTGATTTGTCCGCCTCTCCTTTCTTTTGTTCCTCCATGTGGGGTCTGGTGTCTTTTCTCTTCTTTTTACTCTGACTTTTCAGTTTATCTTTAAGTCTAAAGCACCCACAGGGATGATTAATTGTGTAGAACATCCAGTTATCCTCAGATCGGCTCTAAAAATTAGGGATTTTTCTGTCCATAAATCTATATTTTGTGGGAGAGCCTAATCCTAGCATCTGTTCGCTGCCATGTTTTGGGGGTGTGTCTGAGACATCAAGTATTAACAGCTCTTTGTGAGTTGTTGAACTACACCAACAACAACCAGCTCTTGTGACACTAGGTTCAGGATCCTTGGTGCTCCTTTCAGGTGATATCAGAGACAGAACCAGAGACTCAGTCTCTGACAAAGGTCTTCAGTTTCTTTTCCTTCCTCAGAGGGCAGCTGCTGGTCCTTCTACTTTCTTTAGAGGCCAGGAACAGAATCTTTTCCTCTTGTTGGAGGCTGGGACAGCCTCCCCTTCTCTCTTCAGAGGCTGGAACAATCTCTCAGCTCCCTGCCTTGTATCTTCTTTCATTGTGCCCCACCTACAACTTTGATTGGACCATTTTTCCATCCTATGGCTGACTGAACCATTTAGCATCAATCAGCTCACAGCTCGCACCTGATTGGTCCATTCAATGATCACGCACCACATATAAAAGTGCCAAGAAGCTACAACCAGACCTTGCCTGTGGTGGAGCAGGATGGTGAGAGACCTGCTACCACAACTTCCACCATGAGGCAGCTCCCACCACTGAGAGGACATTCTGGTTTCATGGCTTCAGAAAAATCTGATGAAAGTCTGATGAGTACCCTTATAAGTTACCTGCTTTTACCACCACCCCCCGCCACAGTCTCCATCACTATTCTATCTTCATCTTGCTTGATAATTTTACTATTATGTGTCTTAGTGTAGGTCTTGTTAGAAGTAGATTACCAGGTAGTTTTTAGAATAATGGACTTGTACATTTTGTTCTTCTCCCAGGGTTTGGAAGTTTCCTCTATTATTTCTTTGAATAAATTCTCTGTTCCCCTCCTGGTGTACTCATTATGCTTGTTTGCCTTTTCTAAATGGTTTTGGATAGTTCTTGAAGTATTTTTTTTTTCTTTTTAGTTTTTTGGGTTTTTTTACTTTATATTTCTCACTTCTGTTCCTGGAAACAAAACGCCTCATCACGGAAGCTGGCAATAGCAGTAGTATTCTTTCGCCCTGCTGCTTTACCACAAGTCAGTTGCTCAGTGCCTAGTAACTGCCTTTTTGTCAGTTGTGGCAGTTGCTCCTCAGAGCCATTATATGTAACAGCATACTTCCTGGGTCATGGAATGGACCAATCAGGTGCAAGCTATGAGCTGATTGGTGCTAAATGGTCCAGTCACCCACAGGATTGAAAAATGGCCCAATCAGACCTGTGGGTGGGGCACCCTGAAAGAGGATATAAGCCAGGGTCAGAGGGAGTTGAGAAGGAGAGGACTCCAACCCCCAAACGAGAGACGATGCCAGCACCCAAAGAGTAGAGACGCCAGTCCCCAGAGACAACTCCAGTATTCGAAGGAAGGAGAAAGAAGGGAAAGACTCCATTTCTGGCCTCTGAAGAAAGAAGAAAAGAAGCATCCAACAGCTGACCTCAGAGGAGGGAAGAGAATCTAAAAATCTCTGTCAGAGACAAGATCTCTGGTCCCGTCAGAGATACTGACCTGAGGCCCTGCCTGAAAGGAGCACCAAAGGCCCTAGGCCTGGTGTCTCAAACAGCGGTTTGTTGTTGGTGTTGCCCAACTAACTCACAAAGAGCTGTTAACACTGGCTGTCTCTGACACCATCTCTGAGGGACCAGTAGTGACCTTCACTACTGGACAGTGCTGTCCAGCACTCCTGGTGACCAGTGGCAACCATCACTTATGTTATCTGGGTGATATAGTGGGTCACTAGTGGCTACCGTAAGCTCTTAGGTTTTTTGTTTGTTTGGCTATTTATTTATATCTTTTACATTGCTGTGTATTCCCCATAGGTCACCCACCACCAAATCACCCGTGAACCGTCACCATAGTCACCATAGTCCTTTGTGCTCTTCTCATTTCCATTTTGAACCCTATCCTCCCCCTCGCTCACTGAATGTCTCTCATTTATGGTTGCCTGCTGGCTTTTGTTTTGGTGGTGGTGGTGTTATTTTCTCCTCCTGATCCCTTATTTGGTTCCCCTATATTTCTCCTGTAAATGAAACCATTCGATATTTTTCTTTTTCCTTCCGGCTTATTTTCTTATTTTCCTTTCTAACTCCATGTTGCTGTGAATGGCATGAGTTTTATATTTTTTGATTACTAAATAGTATTCCATTGGGTATATGTACCACATCTTCTTGATCAAGTCATCTATTTTTGGGCATTTGGGTTGTTTCCATATCTTAGCTATTGTAAACACTTCTGCAATAAACACAGGCGTGCATGTATCCTTTTGGGTTTATATTTGTGTGTCCTTTGGGTAGATTCCCAGAAATGGTATTGCTGGGTTGTATGGAGGCTTCATTTTTAGCATTTTGAGGAACCGCCGTACAGCTTTCCACAGTGGTTGGACCAGTTTGCATCCAAAGCAACAAAAGTGAAGGAAAAGATAAACAGCTGGGATTACATCAAGCTAAAAAGCTTTTGTACAGCAAAAAAGATATTAAACAGAACAAATAGACACACTACTGATTGGGAGAAAATTTTTGCACACAATACAACCGATAAGGGACTGGTCACAAAAACTTACAGTAAGCTCTTTGTTTCCCCTGTTTGTAAAATAAACCCTGTGGTTGTTGTTTCTGGAGCCTGAGGTCTTTTGCAATTGTGCACGCAGATGAGAACCCACAGACAGTGACCTGTCCTCATGTCAGGCACTGTCTTTTGTTAGGTTATAGTCCACAGACCCTAATGTGTGGGTATTGTATTGCGATAGCCCTTGGTTTTGGCTTTTGGTCTTTTGAAAAATTTCAAGGCAGCTCTCTTGCCTCAAGAGCCTGGGCAGGTGGGTGGCCATTCTATCTATCCATCTGGCCTCCTGCCTTGTTGCCCTGTTTACCCCTATTTCACTTATACTTGGTTAATTATTACTTTTGAGGCTTTATTAGACTCCATTCTTCTTTGATAACTTTATAAATGTTTATCTATTTACATTCTGAAATTTAATTTCAGGCTTCAATTTCAATTTTCTTCATTGACTTTATTTCTCACATCACTCCTTGTTTTTCTAAATTTTGCTGTATCTCTTTAATTAGCTTTTATGAGTCCCCTTATATCACTTTGACTTGTCTTTCTGTGTTTTCTTCCATTTCTTTGATTTTCTTTATATAGCTATTTTGAACCCTCTGTCTAAGAGAGAGATAAAATCTTCCATGTCCTTGTGGTTGGATTCTGGAGAGTTGTTCTCTTCTTGTGATGTCATAATCTCTTGAGATCCCAAGGTACCAGGTGTTTTATTTTTTGTTTGCCCATGATTGCTGCTATTTCTCTGTTTAAAAATATATATCTACAGCAGTACCTTAGAAAGTTGAACTATTTTCCATTTTCCAGAAGGTGGTTCTGTGGTTTTTATGGTTTTGTGGTGTTTTTTAACCTTAATGGCCTCCATAGTTACTGACACCTATTTTTGAAATTGCTGAATCAGGTTGTTGATGGGCCTGATGTCATCCTGCTGATAGGAATGTACTGAGGGTAAAGGAGTAGTTAATGCATGTAATGTCAATGGGCTCTCTCCTTTCAGGGGTTCCATATTTGAGAGTCAGCATTATGTTCCATAAGTACCAGTCTCAAGGGGAGAAGCTGGGAAATACAGTCTAGATCATTCATTGTCTCTGATATTACCAGAGGCATGGACTTTGTGGAGATTGCCCAGCTCCTCTGCATGTGTTTCCCATCAGCCAAGTATGTGTGTCTCCACTGTTTAGCTCTCTCCTTACAGGGGTCAGGAGCAGTGAGCAGAAACCTCCAAGTCAGTGGATGGTGCTCATAGCTACCTCAGTGGTGAAAGTGGTTTTCCACACTTTACCCCAAGTGGGAGCTGATGGTAAATATGGTGGTGCTTAGGCTTCAGACAGTTAAACTGCTGGACTTTTTGGCAGTTAAAAATGTTGGTACATTTTTCAGTTAAACTCTGGGAATTTTTAGCAGTTAAGCTGCTTGGGTTTTTTTCAGTTAAGCTGCTGTGACTTTGACAGTTAAGCTGCTATGACTTTGACAGTTAAACCACTGGTGAGAAGCAGTGTCTGTAAGAGAAGTCACCAGCTTGACATGTGTGATTTCAGCATGGACCATGGTCTCAGACCAATCAGACCAATCAGGTTTGAGTATCCACCAGCACCAATCACATTCAAGTGCATCAGTACCAATCAGGTAAAAAAGACCAACCAGGTTGAAAAGTGGGTATCCTGAAGGGGATATAAGCATGCTTTAGCTGGCTTTAACAGACAGATGTGTCTAAACTCTCTCATGAGGAGAACTTCAAGACAGTCAACACCTTCAACACTTTTGATACTCTCACAAACCTTTGATAACCTTCAGAAACTATTGAGACCTTTGTCTCAAGACCTTCACATCTGATCTCCACTCCAAATTGCTGTCTGACTGCTGCTCCTGCTTCCAGCTCTGCCTCCAACATCACCTGGTGACCAGTGCCACCAACCCATGCCTGGTATCCCTGAAAGACTTCTGGTCCCCTGGTACTGCTTCTAAAAGAACTGCCTGTCACTGGCTTAAGTCTATCATCTCTCTAAGAGCTGTAACACTGGTCCTTGACTCTAATTCTTTCCTTTATCCCAATTTCTTTATCCCTTTCATCTTTTTGTAAATAAACTCTGTTATTTGTTGAACCCTGAGCCTGTATCATGTGCTGCAACTGCAGTTGTGAGAACATGGGTAAGGACCCACTAACCATGACATTTTACCCACATCTTTGCATGGTTTCACTATCTGGGATAGGAGAGATAGCATCTGGCCTCCCTAAAGCTACGGGGGTTCAATATTGGGGCATAAGCTATTTTGAGAAGTGACAAGTAGGTTACAACCATATACCCAGAACTACTGGCAATTACAAGTATCTTTTGATTTTTGTAGATAACTTCTTGGGATGGGTAGAAACATTCCCTTCCAGGCCAGATAAAAGCTTCAGAGTTTACAAAAAAAATGCTGAAATGATTCCTTGCTTTGGATTTCTCAACTCTGTTCAGAGTAAATGCTCTGTTCAGCATTTATTTCAGAAATCACTCAGAAATTAAATACTGCCTTATAAATCACTTGGAAGCTACATGCTGCTGGAGACTGAAATCTACTCTCCTGTTTAGATTTCAAAACAGAAAATGAATCACAAGCTAAAGAAGACCGTGGCAAACTATGCCAAGAAATCCAGCTGAGTTGGGATCAGATATTTTCTAGCAGCCTCCATCAGATAAGTGTGGACTATGTTTAAGCCCCTTTGAAATTCTCTGTGGAAGATCATTCCAAGGTTCAATTTTGAACATGGCACCAGATACAAAACAAAGAATGTGGGACCAAACAGTATGTAAAATACATTCAGAAAGTTTAAGCTGTAATTGGTACGTTTGTACTCTCTAGGATCCCTGTGCCTCCAGGTGTACTATTGCATCTTTTCAGATCAGGTGATTTGGTCTTAACACTTGACAGAGTAGAGATTCCCAAATTCAACTGTCAGAAAAAAATTGTCTGGTCCTTGATAACATTTTGCTAATTATTACACTTCTTTAAAACTTGAAGACATAAAATCCTGGGTGCAACACTCCAAAGTGAAGAAATCCCCAGAAGACAATGACTTGGAAACCATTTGGAAGTCATTGCTCTTATGAACCTGTCAAAGACCTGAGATTTCTGTTTAAGAAAAAGACAAAAACTTAAATATACTTTTTTCTTTTATCTTCTGTTACAGGATATTCTATGATTAAATTCTGGTCAACACTGGAAATACTGAGCTGATGAATAGGACTAAGAGTCTTCCTTGGTAATGGCTCTACTGATATTTTTTTTTCCTCCCAAAGTCTAAAGTATGTAGGATGGCATCTGAAATCACATGATCTCTGCTGGCAATACTCCCCACTTTGGGAATTTTATTTTCACTCCCTGGGGGAAAAGATTTGATTTTTATTTTTTGATTGCTATAATTTTGCTTTTCATGAATATTTTATGGACCTATGTTTGATTTTTCCCTTTTATCTCTTTGCAGTCTGTTTTTATGGTACATGTATCTTCCAGGAAAACAAGCCTGACTATTTCAAAGTAAATAAAGCTTCCTCCTCACCAGGCAGTGATGAAAAAAAATATAGTTTCAGAAAACTGTCCACAGAGAGAAAGTGCTATATCTTTGCAGCTGTGAGTACAACTGAAGTTACATAAGCTATTTCACATGGGTTAAATGAAAAAAAAAAAAAAAAACTATGGGAACTCTCTGTGTCCATAAATTACATGTCTCTATGTGTTCCCATTTATTTTTAATTGTTCTAGCCTCCAGATGATGATATAGAAACGGTCATAAACAGTACTTACAGAGATTTCGAGCTCAGAAATGTAGCGGGGAATTTAGTAGTTTGGGTCGAAACGTATATTTTTAAAGTTGTGTTATTGAGTATATTTTTTCTTTTTATCTATGTCATTTGTGTTGTGTATATGCTGCAGAGACGTGAACTGCTCAAGTATTTAAATACTGGGTAAAAATGGAAGTTGGGAAGGTAAATGTTTTTAAAGGTTAATATCGTCTATCGTTTACTTTAAATAATAAGTTAAGGTTTGGTGATAGAAAAATTGTTACTTGTGAATGAGATAAGGAAAAAGGCTAATTCATTTTACATTGTGCTGGTGGGATCCAGTCAGACCTTTGACATCTTAAATTGTCACTATTGGGCAATTAAATGTTTTTTTTTACTTACTCGACAAAATTCCTACAAATCTACATTTGAAAAAATTGGTGGTCTTTAGCTTGACTGAGCAGAGGAAATCTTATGGAAACTCAGTAGACTATAAAATTTTTCTCTTTCCTTATGGAAAACACATTGAACAAATTAAACCTATTTAGTATTCACCTGGTAAGTCATAACTTAATGTGAAGAAGCACTGCTGCTTGAGAGAGATGTTTCACCTTGGCATATACATGAATATTAATATCAGTATTCTAAAAATCATCATGTGACACATCTTAAGTGTCTGATATATTCTGATATAATGTTGTTTGCCAGTTCTAGTTGTTGTTCTGGAATATTGTAAATTATAAAGTTGAAAATTTTTCCTTGTCAATTATGAGATATTTAATTTTATTTCAGAGTTTTAACATTTGCAGAAACTGTTTCTGGAGAAATTAACAGGAGAAAGACCTTGACAATATTTTAAGTTCCATGCTAATTGACAGAATTCAAGATTGAATATTCTACCAAGAACTGAATAAACTTAGTATGTTTTTTTTGAAATGTGACTGTTATTTTCAGTTTGTTTTTTGATTCAAGGTAAATGTTTTTTTTTCTTTTAACTGACCATGATCTGCAGCAACATTAAATTGAATTTGTGAACAGATCTAATTGTGCTTGTATTTTCTCTCACCTTGATACCATCATAATAGGAAAAATGATTTAAAGTATTTTATTACCTGTGGCAATGTGCTTACCCTTGCACAATTTCAATATGCTTCTTAAATAGAGAACTAGAAATATGGTTATATTAACCAGACTTTAATTGGAATATCACTAATGAGACTTTCTGGAAGTTGAAATTGAGCAGAGTCAAGAAGAAAATTCCCTACCATTTTATACAGGGTTACAGAGACCTCCCAGGAGAGCAGGGACACTTCCCTCCAGGAAAAAAAAAAAAAAAAAAAGCCTGAGAGCATCAAGAAGAGTAAATCTACCCAAAGGTACAAATGTTACAGGTGGTTTCTGGTCAGATCATCTCATGGCATGACTCCCAAGACCTAGAGAGGTCAAATGTTGACAGTGCAATCTAAGAGATCTTACAGAAAGTTCCAACAAAGCCAATGAAAATTCTACTTGGATATTCTGTCCTATAAGTGTATGGAAAAAGAGATCAAATAGATTGGAATTAGGTTTAGATTACAAGTGCATTTGTTGTACTACTTGACAGAATTGGGATGAAAGTGGAGAGAAAATGAATTAAATAGTAGCTTCTCTTAACAACTTTTGAGATTGTTTCCCCTTTTGGACTGACTGGCTTTTTCTAGAAATAGAGGGCTTTGCCATTCTGGCTGTAGATAGACAATGCCTAACTTCAGAATGATTGCTATTTCATTTTAATACAAGGAAACTCCAATGAAAACTGGCTTCTGAGATCACATCCCAGCATATGGCTTTCATCTCAATAGAAATGGAGACAAAAATTGAAAGTGCAGAAATTGTAAGTGTAATTAGGAGGAGACACCTCTGAACCAGAGAGTGACACTCAGCCAACATAATGATAGAAGGTGGAGTTTCAGAGACTCCACCCCTTAAGCAGGGGTTGATTGGAAAAGCAGTGGAGCTGGGAGTTTTGGCAAATAAATCGCTAGGGTGTTGGCAGTTCAATAGCTAGGACTTCACTGTGTGTGAAGAAGTTGCCACTTGCTGTGTATATCTTTGGCTTGGACCTCAGTCTCTTTTCAGCAAATGCTATCTGGGATAGGACATACAACATGTAGCCACATGCCAGCCTACAAATAAAATATCCTCATTCATTCACATATTTCTCTCTCTCTCTCTCTCTCTCTCTCTCTCTCTCTCTCTCTCTTTCTCTCCCCACCCCCATTTCTCTCTCTCTCTCTCCCTTTTTCCCCCTCAATTTTCTCACTCCCTATGTAAAGAATGTGGGGGAAGATCCTTCAACCTGGTTACTCTGGGTTTGCTCTGTTTTAGCTTCAGGCCCATAACTGAGCTAGCATCCCCCAAAATATAATTTCTCTTTGTTAAGAACATTCGAACACACATTAATACATTAACTACTATAAAATATACTCCAAAACCTTTTTCTTAGTTTCATCTATTTTCAATCCAGTAAAGAATGGTATTTAGTCCATTTTATCTCAGAATTAACTACCCTGAAACTAGGGCAATTTTTGGAAAAGGAGTTCTCAATTTTTCTAAAAAAATCTGTATTAGGTTTAGATTTTCTACTTAAATATAAATATACTGAGTTCCCAATTTGTATTCAATATGTAATATTTTCAAATTAAGTTTTAGGGACGAGCCATTTTATGAGTCCAGTTTTTTTAGAAACCAAGTAACCATTCTATGCCTGGAGGCTATGGTTGGTAAACAATGCAAGTATGTATTTGTCATGAAGCCAAGTGTTTTATGACCTAGATAGTGAATCATAAATACTGGCTAATTAGTGACCATCACATGTTATTCTCTTACTTCCTGTCAAGCCGACAGTGTCAGGGAATGTATTACTCTGAATTCAATACATCTAGGATAATGGACATGAAATTAAATAGTATTTTCAAATGATAACTATAGAAAAGTATTATCACAAGGCAAATTACATAAATTTTATCCTTTTTCTTTTATCCTCTGCTTAGAAGTTCTGAAAACTACAAGAATGTTATACTTGAAGACAGCTTAAAAATAAAGAATTCAGTTCAAAGGCATAGTACAGCTAAAATTGTTTACAAACCTGTGAGCATGGCAATAGACATTTTCAGATAAAAAGAGTAGAGCTTTGGATGCTAAACCAACACACAGCAGGTGAATGACAGCAAAAGACAATACTGTTGTCTGTGCCACCCACAACAGATGTCTGGTCTTGACCTTGCCAAAATATACTGAAATGTTTGGCAATCTCTGGTTTAGCACTAAAGATGGTTAAAATAATTACAAAATACTGAAAAGATGAGAAAATGTGAGTTAACATTCAGATATTTATTAATTCAACAAATATTTATTGTGCAGTAAGTCAATGAACAAGGTCTAGGCATTCAAAAATAGAAAAAGACAAGTTTTACATTCTCACAATTATTGTGAGACAGATACATAAACATATAAATGAAAAGGTGTTAATAATGAACAAAGCACTAGGATATTTAGGAAAGTCTTCATAAAAGAAGGTAACATTTAAAGTGGGTAGAAAACACAGAAGTTTACTTCTTCCTTAATCTTTTTTGCCAAACAGGCAAGTGGGAGGGCCTATCAGGTGTAGGCACAGAGCCTAAAAGAACCTGACTTTGGGGGAAGAGAGAAGTTGAGTATGACTGGAGTCTAGAGTTTGCGTTGGTGGTGTATGGGAAATGCAGTTGCGGGAGCATGCGGGAGCACATGTATCATGCATTTATCATGCTGTAAAAGGACAGAGTGAGAAACTACAAAAGTCATTTGAAGATGATGATATGAGCCTCTTTCTTCGGAGAAGATGCCTTAGTTAAATATGCAGCAGAAAAAATGCAGTGGGAAGAGGCTTGTGACAAAAAGGCCAAATGTGGTAAGCCATTGCAATACACAGGCAAAAGAAGACAGAAGTCTGAAACAAGACAACGGTAGTACTGACAGAGTCAGAGATCAATGTAAGAGATATTTCTAAAGTGAAAGTAACAGGGTTTAATGAGTTATGTGGTAGCAGAATGGAGGAGAAGTATAAAAATCGTTAAGCCACTAATTTGCGTATTTCAAGCTTAAAGTACTAATGGATGCTGAAAGACTTTCAGAGTAGGAGGAAATGGAATTATAGCTTGACTTGTTTTATAAACATATAAACATATTCTGGATTAGAGACAAGGGTAGAATGCAGTAAAGATATAGAGATGACAGAAATACAAGTTTGAGCTCAGCTTCAAGTGTTAAAGGTAAATATTTGGGAGTTGTCATACTAGGACATAGAATGGGAGAAAACATGATGACTTAAGAAGAGTATGCAAATGTGAACTAAAAAGACCAACTATGCAGGCTCTAGAAACATGATCATTGGCTGAATTAAAAAGCATAAAGACTAAAAAGGAACAAGAACTTATTCCTAACTATTCCAATTATTCTTACTTTTTATCATTTATTTTGGAGCAGTCATTGTGCTAGGAAGTAGAAATACAAATATTAATATGATATAGTGGCTGCACAAAGATGTTGTCTAATGGGATTTAAAGACAAATAGATGCTTGCAAAATTGTTGCACAGGTTCTACAATAAAATTCACAGAATTGTACTTCACGGGATTGGCACTTATTTAGAGAATACTCAAGAAGAAAAATTATACCAATGAAACCAAGAAGAAAAGATTCTCAAGAATTACAGAACATTGGAACTGACAGAGGTGACCTCAAGCATTATTAAAATTTGAATCCTGGCTATTTAGAATATATATCAAGTTTATCTTTCCAGTAAAACTGCTAACTCTTAACTCTCAACATACTTTCTGTGGACACTATACATGTTCCATCTGAGAATATCACACAGCAACTGAGGCATATCTAAGATGCTGTGAAAAGGAAACAATTCTTACATAGGACTAACATCCAAATTAACTCTATTGAGACTATTAAGAGTGTCTTTTTAAAATTCTTTGAAATTTCATTCCATACATATATGTGTGTTTTCCCTTAAACAAACAGTGTGCTAGAAGACAGAAAACAATGACTAATATAATGAGCTGTTTTGCTGTTGTTGTTTTTAATTACTGACCCACATTAACTTTGGTCATCCACTAAGCAGTCCCTGAGACAGGTAGTTGAGTTTGGCATTCATATGCACCACTCTGCCATTTACATGATGGATTTTATTTTTTCTTTTTGTAAAATGGGTGATTTGTAAATAATGCCTAATATTTGATAGCTCAATGAAACTAATGTAGGTAATGAAAACACACAGTCTCTAAGGAATAGGAAAGTAATACACAAAAGCTTAAAAATATGAACAAGAAGTCCTTATGCATAAGATTTTTATCTGCTATGAACTATTTCCTTAAAACAATTCCACACAGTAATAGTTACAGACCTAAAAAAATTAAAGAACATGGGGATAAAGTAAAGTTTATGTGGATAATTGTGAGTACAAACATATATTTTACATGTGTATTCTGTAATTTAAAACAATACACATTGAATTTTTATCATCTACCGGATACTATGCTAAGTATCTCATATGCACTGTTACTAATTTCCATGACAAATCACTAATTACACTGGTCAATAAATTTTTACAAAAGTCATGATACTGAAATAAAATTAAATATTTCCTATCAATTTGTATGTGCTCAACATGAATATGACAGTCAAATTCTGATTTTGGCTATAGTTTTTTTGTAATCTGCAACAAATGGATGTTTACATCATGAAATGCATGCCAATAGTACTAGGCCTATGGTTAATATCTGTAAAAAATCAAGTCATAGACTACTTCTTAGATTTTTTCGCTTGTCTCGTTTTTACAGCTGTTCAGGAGCATCTCTGGGGAGTATCCAGCAGTAGTCAGCCAGCATTGTAGTGGACCATTTTCCCTGGTATCTCTGTTCCATTGATACAATATCTTGATGAAAATGTTCGCCATGTTCATCACTAACCATACCACAATTTTCAGGGAAGAAGTCCAGATGGGAATGAAGGAAGTGGATCTTTAGAGACATATTGCAGCCAAGTTTCTGATACTGCATCAGCATGTCTCCTACTAGTTCCTTGCAGTTTTCTGCCCTAAATTCCCAAGAAAGTTTGTAGACACCAGGCGAAAGCATTCCATGCTTGTTTCGCATCACCCTGCAGCAAATTGTTGAACTGGTCATCTTTGAAGAGCTCTCGAATCTGAGGACTCACAAAAACTCTCTCTTAATCTTTGCTTCGCTGAGCCGAGGAAATTTTTCATGCAGGTATCAGAAAGCTAGCAAGGTCCGGTCCATGGCTTTCATGAAATACTTCATCAAACCTAGTTTGATATGAAGGGGTGACAGCAGGATTTTGTGAGCCTCAACCAGAGCTGGGTGCTGGATATTCTTATCTCCAACCGCTACATTTTGTTTGCAAGGCCATTCCTTCCGCAAGTAGTGCAATTCACTTGCGCAGCTATCCCACTCACATAAGAAACACAAGTATTTTGTGTATCCCTGCTACAGTCCCATTAAAAGGGCAACTAGCTTCAATCACCACAGATGTACCAACTGTACTTGTTATACTCAATGGAATTCAGCAGCTGCTTTAAGTTATCGTATGTCTCTTTCATGTGGACAGCATGCACTACTGGAATAGATGGAAGATGGTTTCCATTGGTCTAAAGCACAGGCTTAAGACTCAGTTTCGAAGAGTCTAGAAATAGTCTCCATTCTTGTGGGTCATGAGTGATTTCTAAGGCATTCATGAAGCCCTCAATATCAGAACAGAACACCAGAATACTTTCCTTTCTGAAGAAAGGCTCCAACTGCTGGCGGAACTTTTGATATCAAGTAATTGTGACATCTTCTTCTAGAAGATTCCATTGCTGGAGTCTTGATCCTAGCAATTGAGCCTTGTTCTTGGATAAGTCCAAATCACGAACCAGGTCATTTAGTTCTTCCTTTGTTAGTCTGTGTGGGGTTGATGATGCACCACAATGAAAATCTGGATCACTGCATGTCGATAAAACAGGAGAAGAACAGGTCGGCTCTCCCTTGTCCTCATCAGATGAATCAAGAGAATATTCTGCCGGAGGATCTGGAATAGGAAGTCTCTCACCATGTGGAACTGGTCTCAATGCAGATGGAATATTTGGGTAGACTATTCTCGACTTCTTTTGCTTCGTTATTCCGCCAGAAGAGGAGGAACCAAGCAGAAATACAGTCTTTTATGTGGTTGCTTGGCTCTCTCCACACCATGGTAACTGCAATCGGCATCGATGGTCTTTTACCATTTAACCATTGTGAAAGCTGTGTTGTACATGTAGCACAGCATGTATGCGGGGCCCAAGACTTGTCTTGGTCATCAACCTTGTATCCAAAGGAAAGATGATAAGCCTTCTTCACTTGAGAAGTGATATTTTTCTTCTGGTTGGCAAATAACACTTTCCCACAAATAGAGCAGAAATTATCCACACTATTAACACACTTTCAAGGCATTACTGTTCTGTATTGTGCCTCAATGGATAAAATCATAACAGTTCTATGAAACAGTAGCTTCAACTGTCTCACACAAAGTCTGAAATATTTTCAATGCTCAACCTTTCCGACAGGGCTTCCTATAGTGCACTGCTGACATCAGCTTACTTCAGCAGCCGCCTGTCAGTAGTATTGCATTGCATCAGAAAATGATGCCATCAACTCTGGATGATGTGTGCATGACGGTATTATGCAATGTGATGCAATATTACATCATTCTAGGCTGACTTAGGAGGTTGCAGTCCTATTGAATAAATTTACATGATGAAACATATAAAATGAATTATATGAAGTATCTTCAAAGCAAGAGCTAGTAAAAAATTTTCAGGGTTATATTAATGTTCAGCACACCAAGATACTACAGATTAGGGCCTTTTTAAGTCAGTAACGATCTCAATGTTGACCAGTGTTAGTTATTCTCATTTTACCGAGAAGGAAACTGAGACTCAGGTTTAATATCTAGTTCAAAGTTACAGAGTTAACCATTGAGAGTAACATGTTCAAAAACAATTCACTTGAATCCGTCAGTTCATGCCCTTTACCACTTTATAATACTAAATATATAAAAACTCTTAACTACAAAGAAAAATAAAAGGACAATACTGAGTCCAGAATTATAACAACAGATCGAAAAAAATTTGAAGTGAATCAGAGAGAAGCTCAGGAAAGAGATAAATCTAAATGTGTGATTTAAAGTTAGATTATCAAGAAGTACTACCACAGCATTAATCAAACTGATCCAAATATGTTTCACTTTTGTGAAAAAAAAAGCTAAATAGAATATGTTCATTTTTAAGTCAACAATTGAGATCTAATCGATACAGTAAACTATACTTCATATGTCATAGGCGGTAATGAATTTCCACATAATTTATTCTTAAAGAGTTATACTAGGCATCTACAGAGGGTAGACTTATGAGTGGCAACCCTCTGATTTAAATTAAAAACTTATTCATGAGATTATTAGACAATTATATCAAAATACCTGTGACAGTTAGGGTATGAGGAACTAGACTGAAGTATAATAAATCCTCTGTCAGAGACAGCAGGACAAAAAAAGAAAAAAAAATCAAATAAACCTCTATATAAATTGAGATAAACATTGCTGAGGAAAGAAAGTCAAACTGCATGAGAGAATCTAAGAGTCAGCACTCTAGGCAAGAGGAGGAAATTCTCAAAGGAATTCTTAAAACCTAAAACAAATTAGAATACTGAAAGCACACTCAACAGTATTGGACATCCTATCAAAACTGAATTCACTTAAGTCCAAGCAGCTGCTGTGATGTGTCATCATGTCACTGAGACAGAAAACCCAATTACAACTTTTATGGCTAAACCAAAAAGACACGATGACTAGTGAGAACAAGAAAAAAATGTTGAGCTTCAGAAAATGTATTTGGTATAGAATCTCTTCTCCTCAGGCATTCAACAATAACACTAATGAGCAATGACTCTCATTCTGTGCTCAACAAATATTTATTGAGGCCACTGTTCTGAGCACTAGGAATACAGTAATGTGAATAATGTTCTTGCAGAGCTTATATTTTGGTCCAATAAACAAGTTTTAAGTGAAATATATTGTACATCGGATGATGCTAAGTTGCTATGAAGAAAAGTAAAACAAGTAAGGGAAAATTAAGAGCAGAGGAAACAAGTAAAGGAAAATTAAGATGCATGGGAAGATAAAGTTTTTCTTTTAATTCTTTTTTTTTTAAAGATTGATTTATTTATTCACAAGTAGAAAAACTGGAGTATAGGCCAGAGGTAGTGTGGGGTGAGAGGATTCACTAGAGACGGGGTGGGGAGCAGAACAGGTGGATTTAGTGAAATACACTGATGAAGGGAACAGCAGGTGAAACAGGAGACGTCTGCTGTGCTGTATGTGGGTTTGCTCCCTGGCTGGGCATCAAACTCAGGCCATAGTGGTGATAGCTCTGAGCTTAACCCCTAGGCTACCAGGGAGGCCTATGATATAGTTTTAAACAGAACTGAGAGAGGAAGCCTCAATAAGCAGCTAACATTTAAACCGAAATCTAAAGAAGGCAGAGGACAAGTAATGTAGCTATTGGGGTAAGAACACAGAACAGCCAATGCAGACCCAGATGAAAGAGTATTCTTGTAATTTATAGGAAAAGTCAAGAGACTAATATGCTTGGAGCAAAATGAGAGAGGAAAAAATAATGGGAAATGAGGTCAAAATGTAGTAGAGGTAGAAAGACCAAATCTTGTATGTATGACCTTGTAGGTTATTATATGAACTCTGGCTTTTCCTGTAGAATGAAATTTTTCACAAAAATTTTAACAGAAAAATAGCATAACTAAACTACATGTTCAAAGATGATATAAGCAGGAGCAGAAGAGGACCAGTTAGGAAGCTGTTCTTATGAGTATATTCCTGGACACATCATAATCGCTATCCATTCATAAAGAACAATGATTAAAGTTCAAGCTAGAGTAAAACTTATGGGTCCAAATCCTGATTTAACTACATACCCATACCTAGATTTCGTCCTGTGAAAAACAAGAAACCATAAAGATGTATTAAACAACTACTATGTGTCAGACTCTGTTCTGTCATATCCAACTTTCAGTACCTCAGGAGCAGAATAGGAAAGAAGACTTGTGTGCAATATATTTATTATGGAAGTATAGTACAACATCAAAAGTATGTGGAAATGAAAAGCAAGGAAAGGCAGTCTATAAAAATGTTAACAAACTATAGCAGTGAAAAACTAGACCTTAATTACACTAGAACATGCTGGGAAATGCGAGGAAATACACTAAAAATTTATTGGGAAATACTTGGAAAAACACTAGAACTAGAATTATCAACCCAAGGAGCAAAAAAGATGGAATAATATTTATACTCCAAATTTGGTCAGTCATGTTTTAAAGGTTTCTCCTAGTAGGTATTAATTTCCAGGCACTTGCAGTCTGTCCTTGCCTGTCTTTCACAAGCATACTGGCCTTCAATGGTTCTTGAAAAAGCCCTCAGGCACACAGACACACACTGGCAGTCGGAAGTCTTCTGGAGCACAGGAAAACTGTCTTATATAAGGAGTATGGATGGGTCACTGACAGAAACTGCTACATATCCAAAAGAGGAAAATAGTATATACCTCAAAATGTTAATGATTACTACAGAATGGTAAATATTGTCATGCTGTTTTCTTTTGTGTACACTTCTCATTTTTATAATTTCACAAGTATGTTGCCACTTTTATAATAAGATATCTGACATATAGTGTAATATCTAATATTTATAGAAATCATTAAAAGAATTTTTGTTCTCTTACAACAACTTGGTGAAAAACAGATGATTTTAGCATTTTACAAAGAAAGTTGAGTCTTTAAGAAATTGAATGGATTGCTCAGTTGTTTTACTAGTTATTCATCAAGAGGCCTTGGACTGCAGATAGCTTATTTCTATGACAGTTTCCTATCCATGGACCAAAATTCTTTATCTTTCAGATGAGAAAAGTAGTGTATAAGGTAATTGACCCACAATCACACAGCTAGCTAAAACTCCAGGGCTTCAGCATCTTGGTATACCTGTAACCAGTGATAAAACCAAAGACTGTTACAGATGGTGTCTCCTAGAAGGTTGCTGGTGAGGGTAGACAGCCCCAGGGAAAATGCTAAAAAGTATCACATTTTGGGGTGGAGACTCTGATAAGAAATGTAAAGGACTGCAGCCCCCAGGATTAGGAGTTCAGGGTTCAGTGTTTGAGGATTCAGTGTCTGGGATTCAATGCTTGAGGAGTTGGTGTTCGGAATTCAGTGTTTAAGCACTCAGCATTTGGGATTCATCATTTTTGGATCTTCAGCAATTTCAGGGTCAGCAATTTTGGCCCCCACTGTGCCAATCTTCCAGAAGGCTGGTGCAGGCCTCAGAAGGAAATGAAGAGGCCTCCAGCAGCCAACCTCAGAGAGGAAAAGTTTAAAGGCTTTTCAAGTAGCTGAGTGACTGAAACTGATTTCCGGTTTTGCTGCTGTTACAGTCTGACAGAGAAGGTGAAGACCTGGAGGCAGGTGCCTCACTGAGCTGCAAGAATGTGGCCATTTGTTGGGTCCTTCAGCCACTGCAGCTGTTGTTTTGAGTGTCACTTGTCTGGTGCTATGCTGGGGCATCTCGGCAGCTCCAGGAGCATCTCCTGTTGTGTCTTCTTTTGTCTTCATGAGTTGGAACCTGGCCTATAGTCTGGCTGCTGCATGTTCCTGGTCCACAGTGGCCAGAAGATGGTATCTTGGGCAGGTTGCCTGTGGTTTGGGAGAGGAGTTCTGCATCCTCAGTGGTGGGAAGATGACATCTTAGCTGCTTTTTTTTTAGGACTTGAAAACGCTGGTCACTGCAATGGGCATTTTTGGCCTCAATAACCTTTGTTTTTCCCTGGTTTGTTAAATAAATCCCATTGCTGTTCTCTGAGCCTGAGTAGTCTTGCAATTGTGCGTGCAGATGAAGAACTCACTCAGAAAGTAACTGATAAACTATGTGGTCAGTGTTCTTGGCCATTTTTAGTGCCTCTTGCTGCCCTGTATTATGCCTAGAACCTGGTTCACATTAAACAAAGTTTAGGCACATGGAATCTGAACCTACTTTATTTAGGCTTGAAGACTTAGAGTCACGTTAACTGCATCACCCTGAATATTTTTTTCTCCTTAAAATGAAGACTATGAAAATATCTCAATCAGGGTAGTAATGAACACTAAAATAATTAATACATGAGAAGTTCAGTTTGAAATGTCATATAATTGTGTGTTCTTATCAGTCCAAGTATTGCATTGTAAAATAGAAAATAAATGGACAGAGAAAAGAAACTGTTTATGAATACGGGGATAGTTGACTCTTGGAAGGAAAGGGTTTAATAATTTTAGTATCATCCATGTTAAATGCTACAGATTATGAAATTGTTTTCGACAGTTCTGATTGCTATCAAGAATAATGCCAGTGGAAAGCAGTATTTATTTTTGGAGAAAAATATAGGTTGCTACATTTGAACTCTGGTTCTGCCATAGCTACCTGACTTTCAGCAAATTCTTTAAAATCTCTGTGTCAAGGTTTTCTCATTCACAAAATGGGAACAACGAAAGTATCTTAAAAGACTTAGAACAGGGTCTATAACATAGAAAGTAACCAGTAAATGTTGCTGATTGTTATTACTGTATGTGTGGAGGTACTTTGATTAAATGTATATTAAATTGGAAGAATAAAATTGTGATAGAATATGACAGTATCCAAAATATGATCCTAGATAGGGATTTTTTATGTGGATGGGGTATAGGTCTGGGTATGGTATGGTATAGTGTTAGAGCTTGAAATTATTAGCAGCATTGATATATATAGTTCAAATAAATTATTATATTGCAGATTGACTGACACTTAAGACAGGAACAGATGTTGACAAATCAAAGAAAATTTAAAAAAATATATATATATATAAAAAGGAAAGAGAAGAAGAGGTATTTTTCTCCAATATAAGAATTAGCACCTGATTATTTATAATAGTTATACCACATTTCAAAGTGAATGACCTGCTTTCAGCAAAATAAACCAGATGCAATTCTCAATAAATGTAAAATTAGAAATATAAATTAAAATAAATCATGGTCACCACTAGTCCATAAGTCACTTCTGAATGAACTAGGAAAAAAAGTGCCTTTCCTCCACCAGAAAGAAAAAAAAATTTACTTTTATCTGTTGGGAAATTGTAATAATATAATGATTTTCTTACAACTACCATCTGCCAGAAAACTGTAATAAATATATATACAAGTTTAAAATGTGTATAAGGTGAATGGTGTCCCCTAGGTTTGTGTAGTACAAACATGGACAACTGTACAACAATAACTGTTTAACATGTGTTTGATGAATAAATGAGAAAAGTGCACTGTGATAAATGCTGAACGTGTCCATGTTTAAAAACATATCATTCCAGCTCTCACAAAGCTCACAGTCTAACAAATGGTTACACATAGTAGAGTAAGTACTCTGTGAAAGACTGACACAGAATACTAATGAGATCACATGGGTGTGATTCTTAACCTTGACTGAAGAAGTCTGAAGAAGATTTAACCATACTTCAACAGCAGTGATTATAAAAACTGAAACAGCAAGTCCAATCATTTGGAGCAGGTTGATATTCATCAATGTCACTGTTTGCTTCAAATGAGAGAGGTTTTAAAATGAAAAAAAATAAGCCAAAGCAGGTTTCCTTCCAGAGGCACTCTCCTTGGGGTAAGTGAACGTGCTAGGAAGACAGAGATAACTTATTATACTCTAAGGAGAAAAGGAAAATGGATAGGAAGAGCATTAATAAAATGTTTTTATAGAACAAACACCAAAAATGTGTGATATAAGAGAATTAGTACAAAGGGAGATGAACAGTGGAAAAGAACAAGAAGAAGTGACATGCATGAAATATCTACAGAAAATTAATAGGAAAAATAAGGAAAGCAAAAAATGAGAAAAGAAAGAAATCTTGAAAACAACAATGGGAAAATAGCATTTGGATAGATTCCAAAATGTTTGCAAAAAAAGTCTATGAAGTTCTTGTAACACAAAGGAACAGAGACATAAGAGAATATCAGTAGGGAAATTGAAGACAGGTTAGGAAACAGAGGAAAATAATGATGGACCAACTTTAGCAGAATAGATATGATGAACTTATTAAAAAATACAGTATTTTATGCCCAATAATTAATTAAATATTAATACTTTCATTTGCTAAGCCTGGGATTCTATTTACATTGGATATTCTGAGTTATTTTCAAGAAACAGCCTGTTTTTCTAATTAGAATTTAAAAATCTTGACAAATTATTTAACTCAGAAACTCCATCAACCATCTCTTCTTCACTGAGTTGCTCTGAGGCACAGAACTCTTAGGACACCTGTACCCTTTTCTCCTGCAAGTAAAATATATATAAGAGAAATAAAAAATATCAACCTCAGCAATTTTTCTCTTAGAAAATTTGAGAAACATAAAATTCTACTTTTCACCTCTAGTCAGACTTCATTTACTCAGACTATATCATGATAATTTCAGAAAGACTTCATGTCACCTTAAGAAAACAACAAAAACTGTGATTCTGAATTCTCAAATTACCTTAGACTTCAAGTTTATTATGTTGAATTTGCAAGTGACACATGTGTTAAAATATTCTCCTTGCAGCTTTTTATTAAGGTACAGCAACATACTTCTTTGCTGCAATTTCTATTGTTTCACAATCTGGAATACAGGGGTAGAGCAAATTGTATCTAATTGTGATAGTTAGTACCATTCAGTTCTATGCATACATCTACATTTTGAGCATTGGCAATTGATAATTACTCTGTCACTAGATAGCTGTAAAATTATAGAAGATAAATATGTTTTTCAATTGGGAAAAGTGAGAAGTGGTGTTAAGGAAAACATCAATTTTAGCTTCTAAGTAGGAATATGCAAATTATAATACAAAAGACAGCTCTACTTTCAGTTTAAAATAAGAACAAGGTAGAGGAAGTACCTTCCTTATCCATACTGTAATATATAAGAAAAAGCACTCTGCTTCTACATTTCTGCTTTAAATGTCCTTTCCCATTCTCCAATTTTAAAATTTGAGATTTAAATGGAAAGCCTCCATCCTTCCCTGGATGGAAGTTGTAGTACCAATATATTTTAGGTAATTGTACTGAGGTCCAATTTGAACTCTGATTAGTTTAAACAAAAAAAAAAAAAAAATGGCCATCTAATCCCCTTTCTCAGGGCTAGCAAATCAAACTGTTTCATTCCCCTGGTGACATTTTGGAATTAGAGATGGTATATAAGCTAACTTATCCCACTAAAACAAACTTGTTCAAGAGCTAGCAGGAGTCACCTTTTCTCTTCTTTCAGATGGAACAAGGAAACACGCAGCCCCCAATGCACCAGCAGGTAATCCCAACAGAACATGAGGAAAACAGCCTGAGGATAAGACACCAGTGGGTATGACAGGAGGTGAAACAGAAAGACGCCTGTGACATCCTTGATTCACTGACTAAAAGAACCCTGAAGTCGACCTTACCAGAAATCCATAATAAATATATTTTCTTGTTATTTAAAGCATTTTACATTGGAATTTCTATTGGGAGGATGAAAATGTATGACTGAAATTAAGCCGGATAATTAGATATCATTAGTGTCCTATATGATATACCTAGAGGTATATACTATATACCTGTAGCACTAGATATTATTAGCATAAAAGACATTAAATAATTTGCTCAAGGTTGATGAAGTAAAGATGAAGCAGACATGAAATTCTAAGACCAATATTCTTTCAACTATTATGTTATAGCACTGGATTTGATTCCTCTACTAGCTAGAAATCTTTATAACAGTAGAAGAGGAATTATTTATATATTGTTGGGTATCTGATAAAACATTAGGCCCTAGCATTAAAAATTTTGAGCGGAGGTTTTCAAAATATATTTTGTTATTTTTTCATTGACATTCTATGTATTCTTTGACAGAATACTAACAAAGAAAACTAGAAGCATCTAAGGTTGAAGTCAAACTTTTTAAGCATTCTTAAATTCTGTATTATTTATTAATTCTGTAGTATTTATTAACTGTAGGTTTAAGTTCCATAAGGCAAGGTCCATATATATTTCATTTTGTTCACTGTAGCATCCATGATGCCAATCACAGATTTGTGGATATAGTAGGGGTGTGTGTGTGTGTGTATACACACACGCATATGTATACATATATACATACATATATACATACACACACATACACATTTAAAAAGTGAAAAAAAATGAAGTAAATTTCTTACTTTGCACTTCTTTATAAAAAATGATTTTTTTCCCCTGAAAAATTCTACAGAGACTTTCTTTTGGCCCACTATTTATAGAAAGAATGATTACACTCATAAATTAAAACAGAAAGAAAGAAAAAAACAGTATGTCCATTTGTACATGTGTGGTTTATGTAAATTATGTATTCATTTCACTCATAAATTATTTATTCATCTGCTAGCTGCAAAACACTGAAGAGTACAAAGATATTTAAAACAGTGCTGCCTGGAAACGCTTACAGAGGTAAATAGAAAAAAGTGCAATAGCAGAAAAAAGATATGTCTAAATGACATGAGAACATTTGAAGAGATTCCCAGTGGCAAATTTTAGACAAATTAAACATGAAAATGAATAATGTTAGTAGCTGATTACATACCATAGAATAAATAAGAACATGTAAATGAATACAAAAATAACTAGGAGGGAGTTTTAAAAGATGACATCACCAAGATGGTGATAAAAGAAGTTTCCTGTTTCTTCTCAAGAGCAACATTTCACAATTCATTAGAGGGACATTCCACCAAAAGAATCCCACAGTTTGGGGCAAGATTGAAACACCCCTTCTACTTCAGTGACCAACACAGACTGCACCAGAAGGAACAAATTTCATGCTTCATTGAACAGGAATTGAGTAGAAATACCTAAATGTGGGTTCTAGCCTAGGCAGGGAAAACAGTAGGCAGAGCTGCCAGCTTAGACAGAGGTACTAAGGAGGGGAGAGCTAAAAGGTGTGAAAGCACAGACCTTTGATACAGGTAAAGCCCATATTAAGGAGCTGGGGTTATCCACAAAGGCCAAGAACCTAACAAGAAGAAAGCAGACAAAGAAAACTAGATTGCATTACCTCTCCTTCACTTCTTGAACTTGTACTGTCTTCAAGAAGTGCACTGAAAGTAGACAAACAGCAGAGTCTCAGATCTGCTTCCCCTGAAAGGAAGGGTATTAGCAGTACACAAAGAAGCCACTCCAGCTCATTTGCCAGCTCAAGTTAACCACTCAATACCTCTTACTCACCCTACTGACATAGAAAGTACAAATACCTCAGTAGCTATGGAAGCCAACAAAAGCCAAAAATTTTTAAAATAAATAAAACCACAATGCCACCTGCTGGAATAGAAGAAGCAGTTCAACTCTTTAAGTAGTTAATAGAAATATATTTTTAAATAGTAAAATTTTAAGTAGAAAAATGGACTGATTTAAGGGGAAAAACACATATGGCAATGTGAGGCTACAAGAGACTATAATATCACAAGGAGAGAACAATTTTCCAAAATCTCCAGAAACCACAAAGATATAGAAAAGTATATTTATCTCCTTCATAGAAGGAGTTCAAACTATAATAAAATGAAAGAGATAGAAAAAAATTCAGAAACGCAAGTCAAACTAATACAAAATAATTCAAAAGTTAGAGATACAACAAAAGTCAGAAAATCAAATTATTGAGATCAGAAATAAAATTAACAAATAAAAGATGTGTTAAAGAATATTAAAGAAAGCTTTAAATAAGAAAAAGTTTATTAAAAGATTGAGGATTTAAAGAACTCAAATGAAAACACGAGGTCTTGAGAAAACTGGAATCAAACAGATAAAATGGAGGATAAAATCAGTGATCTCAAAGAATGTAATGCATAAAGAGAGAAATATGAAGTAAAAAAGAAAATGAAGGAGCACTTCAAGAACTAGCCAACTCTATTAAGGAAAGTCAATATAAGAATAATGGGTTTCCCAAAAAGGGAACTGTGAAGGAGAGAGAGAGTTTATTCAAATAAAAAAAGTAGAGGAACTTCCCAAACCTGGAAAGGAACTGAATATACAAATTTACTAAATTAATGGAACATCTCATAATTAAAATGCAATGAGACTTACACCAAGACACATAGTAGTAAAACTTTCAAGAATTCAAGACAATGAAAGACTATTGAAAGCAGTTATTTTTAAAAAAAGTAATTTACAAAAGTAATTCCATCAGAGTTACATCACATTTCTCAGCAGACACTCTTCAGTTAGGGAAAGAATGGAATGACATATTCAAAATACTCAAAGATAAAAACTTCCAGTCAAAAATATGGCCAAGTCTTTCTTTCAGATAAGAGGGAGAAAGGCTCTCACAGACAACAGAAGTGAAGGAATTTATCAACACTTGGCTTTACCTATAGGAAATGTTGAAAGAAAGTCTGTAAACATTGAATATTAAAAAAAATAATAAGTACATAGAGCAAGAAAACAAAAGACAAAATGGCAGTGTTAAGTCCTCATAAAAATAATCATCCTTAATGCAAACTGAGTGAACACAACAATCAAAAGGCACAGATTGGCCAGGTGGATTAAAAAGTAAAAAATCAACTATCTACTACTTAAAAATACTCACTCAAGTTATAAAGACAAACACAGATTGAAAGTCCAGGGATGGAAATTGTTTTCCAAGCCAATGGAAATATAAAAGGCAATAACTACAATACTTTCCTCATATAAAATAGACTCCAGTCCAAAGAAATAGCAAGACACAAAGATGGACATTATCTTACGATAAACAAATACAACAGGAAGTCATAATAATTATCAATACATATATACCCAATAGTGGCACTAAAACATATAAATCAAATATAAACAGGCATAAAACAAGATATTGACAGCAACACCATTACAGTAGGAGACTCTAACACCCCACTTACAGCAATAGAAAGGTGTTCCAAACAGAAAATCACTGAGGAAACAGCAGCCTTAAATGACAAATTGGACAGGATGGAGTTAATAGAAATTTATAGAACAGCTGACCCCCAAACAAGAGAAAACGTATTGTACTCAAGTGCTCATGGAACATTCTAAGGAACAATCACATTTTGGAGCACAAAACAAATCTCAATAAATTTATGATTATTAAAATTGTATCAAACATCTTTTCAGATCATATTTATATGAAGCTAGAAATCGACCAAAAGGAGAGGAAATAATTTGTGAATAAATATAGGACATAATATGCTCTTTGACATCTGCTATAGAGATGTGTTTGGAAAGTCTACTCAAATGGCAAGGGAAACAACAATAAAAATAAACAAATGAAATTAAACCAAACTAATAGGCTTCACACAGCAAAAGAAGCTAACATTAATACAAAAAGACATTCTATTGAAAGGGAGAAGATATTTGCAAATTGTGTGCCCAGCAAGGGGTTAATATCCAAAATAAACAAATAATTCATAAAGCACAACAACAAAAAATTCCAAATTAAAAAACTAGGCAAAGGATCTGAATAGACATTTCCCAAATGTCCAGTAGGCACATGAAAAGATTTTTATCTTCTCTTATTAGGAAAATGCACATCAAAACATTAAGACTTCCAGCCAAAAAAGGTAAAAAGAGACAGAGACGGGAATATAATGATTATATCATGTAGTGATGTAATATAATCATATGTAATGATTAAGGGATCAATATATCAGGAAGACATACACATCAATATATATTCACCAAACCAAAGAGCATCAAAATTCAGAAGGCAGCTATTAGCAAATCTTAAATCAGATATTGGTAGTAACACAATAGTGGTTGGGGACTTTAATAACCAACTTTCACCAATGGCCAGATCAATGAGACAGAAACTAAAGATGAAGCAAAAGCTTTAAACAAGGAATGAGACTGCATGGTTTTAAAGACAGGACACTGCATCTCAAGAAAAAGAAAAGTTGAGTACATATTTTTCTCAAGCACACACAGGACATCATCCAGTAATAGACCAAATATTGGGTCCCAAAACATGTCAATAAATTACTGAGATTAAAATCTATACTACGGCAAGTACATTTTTTGATCACAAGGGTATCAAAGTAAAATCAACCACAAAAAAGGGAGAAAATACCTCTAAAATGTGGAAATTAAATAAAACACTACTAAACAACTATTGAGTAAATGATGTAATCAAAGAAGAAATTTAAAAATGCTTGGTGATGAACAAAAATCACAACCTAGCAAAAGCAGTAATGAGAGGTAAGTATATAGAAATAATGTGGAACATTCATACCATAGAATATTATTTAGAAATAAAGAGAAACTACCTTAAAAAAAATATATACACCACATAAAGAGAAAAGAACCAAAAAATAAAACCCAATTTTATCTCTTACCACAAGATAAGAAAAAGAACAACAAACAAAATGAAAGCCAGCAAAGGAAATAAATAATAAAATTAGAGTAGAAACAACTGAAACAGAAATGAAATAGTCCCAAAGGAGCGAGGAAACCAAAAACTGGTTCTTTGAAGAAAATCAGCATAATTGGAAAACCTCCAGTTAGGACTCACTTCAAAAATAGAAATAGCTAATAAGTAGAATTTTAGAAAAAAGAGGATAAATTACAAGAGACATTTCAGAAATAAAGAGTATCAAAAGAGATTACTATGAACATCTATATGCCAACAAATTGAATAACTTAGATAAAATGGAGAAATATGAACCTCTTGAACTAAACTGGAAATTGAAAACCTGAACAAAACAACCACAAGCAAAGAAACTGAAGCAATAATGAAAGTCTCCCCAAACAAAAGCCCGCACACAATTACACTATTGTATTCTACCAAACCTTCAAAGATGAACAAGTGCATATAATTCTTAGATTAGTCAAAAAATACAGAGGGAACGCTTTCAATTATATTTTATGAGGTGAACAACACTCTAATGCCAAAATCTAACAAAAACATACAAAAAAGAGAATGACAGACCAATTTTCCTGATGAATACAGATGCAAAAATCCTCAACAAATTCTTATTAAGCCAAATGCAACAATACATCAAAAGTATTACAGATCATGGCAAAATGGCATTTATTCCAGCAACACAGGGATGCATTAATATCTGGACTTAAATCAAATCAATCAATATAAATCATCACATCAAAAAAAGGAGAAATAAAAATTATATTACTGCAACAATAGAAGCAGAGAAAATATTTTACAAGACTCTATAGCCATTTTTAAAAAAAACCTTCAAAAAAGGGAGTAGATGGAAAATTTCTAAATATAATAAAGACCATAGATAACAAACAGCAACCAACATCAGATATGATGCTGAAAACCTGAAAGTTTCTCCTTAAAATCTGGTACAAGGCAAGGATGTACACTTTTATCACTACTATTCAACATAGAATTTGAAGTCATAGCTAGATCAATTGGGCAATAGAAAAATACAGAAGGAATCCAAATTGGGGAAGAGGAAGTAGAACTATTACCATTTGCGGATGACATGATAATATACCTGGAAAACCATAAAGTTTCCACTAAAAAAAAAAAGGTAATTGAAATAATAAACCAATTCATTAAGGTTGCAGTGTACAAAATCAGTTCGCAAAATAAAAACAAATGTTGTTTCTATAGTCAAACAAGAAGTTAGAAGAGAAAGAAATTAAGAAAACAATCCCCTTCACAATTGCACACACAAAAAAAAATTAAATAGCTAGGAGCACTTTAATAAAGGAGGTGAAGCACCTATACAATAAAAATCATTAGATATAATTAAAAGAAATAGAATAAAATACCCCCCAAAATGGAAAGATATTCTCTGCTGATGCACTGAAAGAATTAATATTTTTAAAATTAACATCTTACCCAAAGCAATACATAGGTTCAATATGATCCCTATCAAGGATCCAATGGCATTCTTCCAAAGAAAGAGAATAAACATTACTGAAATTCATATGCAACCACAAAAGGCCTCAAAAAGCTAAAATAACCTTGACAAAAATGAGGAAGAGTTGTGGTATCCAATCTTTAAACTATATTACACAGGTAACAGTAATCAAAACAGGATAATATTGGAGCAAAAATGCATATACCAAACAATGAAATAAAATTGAGAGTCCAGAAATAAACCCACACATCTATAGACACTTAATCTGTGACAAAAGAGTCAAGAGTTTACACTGGAAAAAAAGGAGTCTCTTCAACAAATGGTGGTGAGAAAATTGAACAGCTACAAGAGAAAGAATGAAAGATTATCATCTCACAGCTCACAAAAATTAACTCAGAATGGATTAAATACATGGAGATCAGACCTAAAACAATGAAATACATCGAATAAAAACAGATAAAACACTCTATGATATTGATTGCAGAGATGTCTTGGGAAATTCCTCTTCAACAGCAAGAGAAGCAAAAGTAAATATAAACAGATGTGATTATATCAACTTAAAAAACTTCTGCATTGTGAAAGAAGCTATCAGTAAGACAAACGCTACTTAATGGGAGAAAATATTTGTACTTCATACATCTGACAAAAGAATATTCAAAATATGCAAGGAACTCATTTAACTCAAAAAAAAAAAAAAAACAAACCCATGAAAAAATGGGCAGTAAAGCTAAATAGACATTTCTATGCAGAGATATAAAGGTGGCAAATAGGCACATGAAAAAAATGTTCATTATCACTTATCATCAGACTGTTGCAAATCAAAACTATAATGATATGCCATCTTGCACCCATGAGAATGGCCCATATAAAAAAAAATTAGGATGTGGAGAAAAAGGAACCATTCCACACTGTTGGTGGAAATGCAGACTGGTTCAGTCCATGTGGAAACCAGTATGGACATGTCTCCAAATATTGAAAATAGATCTCCATATGACCCAGTAATTCCACTCACAGGTATCTACCCAAAGAATACAAAAACACTTAT
>PVIJ01016741.1:0-31675 GCA_004024925.1 Scalopus aquaticus | reverse complement strand
TCTTGTTTCTTGATGTGAGCTTGTAATGCTATATATTTTCCTCTTATTACTGCTTTTGCTGTGTCCCAGACGTTCTGGAAAATTGTGTCCTCATTGTCATTCAGTTCCAGGTATTTTTTAATTTCTTCTTTGATCTCTTCGTTGATCCATTGGTTTTCCAGTAATGTGGGTTTCAGTCTCCATGAGGTAAGGAGGTTTCCTTTTTCCTTTCTATGATTTATTTCCAGTTTGCAAGTCCCCTTTCTTAATTGTAACTAGATGTATCAATTTGGATGGGCTAAGTTACTATTTATAGTAAATGATCCCAGATTGTGTAATGGTTGAACACAATTGAAGTTTATTTTTTATCCAGTTGTCCAAGGCTGGTATTCCTGGTAAACAGGTGATTTCTTTGATGCAGAAACATAACATCCTCTTTTCATTTTATGACTTCATCATCCCCAAGGAGGTCTCAATTTTTCTATATTTGGTTTATAAAATAGGCAGGCAGGGGCGGGGGGACGGGAGCCCAGGAGGGAGGGCAGGGAGAGGGTAGGTTTTAAAAAGTTTGACCTGAAAGTGGCACTCATGCCTTCCACTCACATTCTACTGGCAGATATCTAGCTGTAAGGAAGCTGATAAAAAGTTCTAGATGTTGCCAGCAACTACTCCATACCATGGGGATGAAGAGGGATTTTGACTGACAAAAGAAAGTCTCTCTGCACAGGATAATCTTTTCATTCATTTCCTAATGAACCTGTTTGAAGAATATTTCTCTTTGAGTCTTCAGATGCTCTCAGATTCATTGATTTTAGTGGCCTTGCCATCTTCATTATTGATCACTTAAATTTTAATATTTCTGCATGTTTTATAGGAAGAGCTAGTGCTCTTTTTATTGCAATCTCATGCTATTGTTCATTTACCTCAGAACCAACATAAAACCTGTCAATCCTAATGCAATAGGAAGCAGTCAGTACACCTACTTCAGATAAAGAAGCCATGAGGACATACCACCTGGGGAGATACTTGTACTCTATACAGATGTATTAGTTTCCTGTTATTGTTGTAAGAAACCGCCATATACGTAGTGTCTTAAAAGAACCCAAATGTAATAAGCTCTGCTCTGGGGGTACATTTCCTCTGACTCTGACACGCCTAACTCCTTCTTATAAGAACTTATAAAGCTGGGGCCTTCCTGGTGGTGCAGCAGTTAAGCGCTGCGCTGTGGAGCTGTCGGCAGCAGCGATGCGAGTTTGACACCCAGCCTGGGGAGAATCCCACATGGTGCGGCAGACCTCTCCTGCCTTGCCTGCTGCTCCCCTCAGCAGTGTGTTTCTGATCTGCCTGTTCTGCTCCTCACTCTGGTGAAGCTTCTCGCCACCCCACACCTCTGGTCTGTACCCCAGCTTGTGTGTATAAACAAATAAATCTTTAAAAAAAAAAAACCTCCTTTAAAAAAAAGAACTTATAAAGCTTATGATTCCATCATGACCACTGAGATAATCCAAGATAGTCTCCATACCTCAGGATCCTTAGTTATATCTTCAAAGTTCCTTTTGCCATGTAAGGTAAAGGTAACATATTCACAGAGTAAAACAAAAATGCAGGGGTTAGGGTAAGGACTTCTTTGGGGAGATCATTATTCAGTTTACTGCAGGAGGTACATAGCCTTCTCATATATAATATATAATACATAATACATAGCCTTCTCAGGAAAAAAAAAAACAGTAGAACAATGACAAATTTCTGGTTGCTTTTCTTCTGAAAAGAAGTTTGCTCTGTTTGCTTATCAGACTTGGTCATTTAGTCACAAATTGTTGATTTTTGGAGAAAACTATAGATGTAATCTCATCCAATTCTTGTATTGCATGGATGAGAAACACAGGCCCTCTAAAAAATAGACTTTTGCCAAAGCTCATTCAGGTCATCAGAGGCCTAGTTGTAGGACCTTCTGAGAATTGAACATAAAGAACGAGAGGAAGTACCTTGTACCTAACTAAATTTAAGACTTTCTTTTAGAAAATAATAGTAACACTCTAAGAAGAAAAAGTTTTCTCAGGTCTACTTCTGATAGCAAAAAAATAATATTAAGTTCATCATGAACCTTAGACTTCTATATTTATAACTATAAATAAAAGAAATATTTCTGTAGAATATTCTGTAAGCTACTCCTGTTTGTATAAACACCACAGAGACAGGCTTCATAGTTGAAAGAAAAAAATCATGAGACTTACTGTCAAGGTTTTTCATTGAATAGAGAAGGGAGTACGTCATAGAAATACTGGAAATTCTCAAATCTCAGAATTAGCCCTTTTCACTCTCCTCCCTTTACTTGTGCTGTCCAGTACTGTAACCTCTGGCCTTATGTGACTATTGAGCACTTGATACATTGCTAGACAAGTCGAGATGCTCTGTGAGGGTAAAAGAATTTTGAAGACAATACAGGTACAGCTGGTTAAGTAAAATATGTAATAAAAGCTAATTCCACCTATTTACTCAGTTTAATGAGATTACTGGAAAATGTTAAATTACATATGTAACTTTCATATTACTCTAAACTTTTCCCTGAAACTAATAGTGGTATGATTTGAGGTTGAATACCTCTACCCTTTCCAATCAGGATGTGTAAAAGTGGTGGAGTCAGATTTCTTTGAACTAACCCAATAAAAATTAAATATTTCTTATTTAAAATTATATTCACACTCTGGTAAGCTCATCATGACTTGAATAGTATGATGCTGTTATTGTAATAAAGTGAAACCTTGATAATTCTGTGGGAAAATTGCAATTAGTGCCTGAATTAACAAATATTTCATAAAGATACACTTCTGTTTGCTTCTAGAAATGTGTACTAACATAGCTAAGCAAAGTGCTTCTTAGTAAAATAGGCCACACAGAGTAATAGAAAAAGCATATATAATCTTTAGCATTCTAGAGTAATCTACATTGAATTCTAGTTCTAATTTAGCTTAACATCTCTGAATCCCATCTCCAAAGTGAGATTAGTATATACCTAACAGGGTTTGTATATGAATTAAATGGAATAATGTAAGTGCAGTTTCTTAAGAAACATATTTTGAGTCAAAGGTGAACTTGTAGGATGTTTTTAGGTCTCCACGTTATTAGGTCTCCAGTCATTCCAGGGGAGGGGATTGGGTGCTATGTGGGAGAGAGGGACTGGCAGCAACACTTCCAATCATTCTGGTTGGGAAGGGGAGAAAAGGGGTATGTTAGAATGTGACTGTTTCCACAAGTCCTCAGCTGACCCTTTTGGTTATCTAAAACCCATGGGGGACCTTCAGAGCTGTACTCCAGGGGCATTAAGAAATCCAGCAGTCATTGAGCATCCATCATAAGATGCAGGTCATCTCTCCCAAGGGGTGGTCACCTCGTGCCAGGCAGTGTTCCTCAGCTCAGGACAGTTCTCAGAGGACTGACAGGTGAGGCTGGATGTGTCCTTCTTCCTGCAGGGACTTCTAAGCACAGAGTCTACCCAGGAATGTTCCTGTCCTTTTCACTCCTGTTACAAATCTTGCTTTACAAAGAGGGAAATATGCTATCTTGTTGTATGAAGTCACCGTAATTTAACCCTTTGAATTGTTTCCTTTGCTTTCCTGGTACAATCACAGTTTTAACTTGTCTCTTAGAACATATGTGTAAGAGTTTTTCTAGAGTATACTTCTAGATAAACTGCCACATCACAAGGTAGACAAATTGACTTTAATGCAAATTATTTTCCAAAGTGTCTATGCAAAGGAAGAGCAAAACGGTGGACAGTGAGCCCAGGAAGTTCTCATGATGATTCTATTCTGTTTCTCTTACTTGGGGGCAGGGTTTGAAAGGTACTAATATTTTTATTATGTTTAATATAATATATAAACGTTACATATATTATTTTGCCTATATCAATTATTAGGTAATAAAATGCTCCCAAAGAAGGAATAAATAGAAGTTGTCCATAGTTTTAAGAATTCCCTCAAGAGTCTTTGTAATGTGGGGAAAAGCTCTAACAGTTTGTTTCTAAAATATTTGGCTTTGTACCCAATAGTGTTTCTAACATACCATGGGTAGGAGCAATGAAAGATGCTCTTGTCCTGTTACTCTCTGACCTCACGCCTGCACTTTCCTGTCTGCAAGACTCATTTGGGGCAGTCAGCTATCAATGATTATTGTGTCTGCAATTTCCTCTAACAGATATTAAGATTTAATTTAGATTGTCAACCTTTACCTCATCAGCCCAAGTTGTGATCTCAATACCAGTGTAATATTAGCTCTCATCAGCCTTTATCATACCATTTTTTGTGTTTTTTTTTAAGATTTATTTATGCATACAAGCTGGGGTGTAGGCCAGAGGTGTGGGGAAGTTAGGGGGTTCACCAGAGACATTTTGGGGAGCAGAACAGGCAGATTAACTGAAGTATACTGCTGAGGGGAGCAGTGGGCAAGGCAGAAGAGGTCTGCTGCGCCAGTGGGAAGCTCCCTGGTGGGGGATAGAACTCTCGCTGCAGTGGCTCTCTATAGCTTCATAGTGCTGTGACTTAACGGCTTGTGCCACCAGGGAGGCCCTAGTCATACCATTCTTTGTAATTTTTTTCCTTCTACTAGTGATCTTTAACCTTCTTAGCAGTACTTTCATCCCTAGAGAGTTGGAGAAAGTCACAGGCTACCTCTTGTCCCTTTTTTTGATGTCTTGGATTTTGTTTTCATTTTTATTTAATTGTATTTTATATACTTTTTATATAAAATTATGTGTTGGGTTGTTTTTAATATCTAAGAGCTAGTAATTTTTTTTTTTTGGATGCTGTAAATTTCTGCCAGATGAGCAAAGTTGGCTGGCAGGGGTGAGAGTGGGGTAAGTATTTACAGCACGGGGAGCAGGGATTTTTGTTGATGACTATTTACTCTTTGGTGGCTCAGGCTTTAGTGGGTACCAGGATCTTCTTAATCTTTGTTAATAAAATGAAGCTATGATTTGAACCACTGTAATTACTTTATTATTTGTTTCATGAAACTCAGACAAGGGTACTCTCTGATCCCCAAATCCCAAGTCTTCACCACAGCATCAGGATCTAGCTTTACTATCCAATTACCACAAATCCAATACTTGCATAGCAAGTGCAACACTAAGTGCTTCATCTGTGTTCCTCCCCTCCATCCCATAATATCACATAATAGGATTCTTGGCTACAAAAATGGAGAGAGGAGGCGAGAGGAGAAGACTGTCCCTCTGTAACTTAAGAGTAAAAGAAATTTATTCGATCATCATCAAGCAGTTCACAAAATGAAGGGGGAAGCTTTTTGAGAATCACAGTGGGAAACTGTTTTCAACCAAGCAGGCTGAGGGAAGAGAGCAATGCCAAGTTGCTTCCATGGGAAAGGTGTGGCCAGGACCTTGCAGCTGCCACCCACCCCTACCGCAGTAAGGATGTTCTATTCCTGTCTCTGTGTGGCTATCTCATTCCCTTGGGAACATCAAATGGCCAAACTTAGGTCACATGGCTTCTGCTGCCAGCTTGCAGGAACGGGGAATATCAGTAGCACCACTTCTGGCACACAGTAGGGGTTTCCCCTAAAATAGGAAGTTGTTGTTGGTGAGTAGTCTAAAACCAACTAGTGTAGACTGAGTCATTTTCCCTTTGTTTCTCACTGAAATTTAGAAAATCTGGTCTTACCCAGTTATACAGCTAATCAATGACAAAGCCAAGTGTCTTTGTTACTATAGAACTTGTAGTTACTCTTATGTAGCACCAAGTGGGGACCATTTTTCGTTTTTTTGTTTTGTTTTGTTTTTTTATTTTTTTGATGAAATTGAATATGACTTGAAATTATTATGGACTGATAGAAACTGATAAAGTGATCCAAATTACTAAGTGAATTAAAGAGTTGGGAAATGAAATATTATTTTAGAATGTTTTCTGATAATGTAAAGCAGCAAAAGTAGTTCTCTGACTGTATAAATTCTCTCTTTTTGGGAAAAAATGCCAAGTAGAGTCATGTACGTTGAGTTTCTTACTGAGAGAGTAATTTGACTTTGGTGTGAAACCCTGCAAAGCAGTGATCTCAGTTTTATTTCCTCCTGGACTCTGTGCCTGGCGTGCATCAGACACTTAGGAAATATTTGTTGATTGACATTAAATTGACACTTTGGGAAAGTTTGTTGAATTGACAAGTAAATATTATAAAGAGATTATTATGGGTGGGCTTTTTGGATTAGCTCTGGAACAGAGTATTTTCTCATCACTTAACCATCCCATCTATAATTTCTGGTTTACTCACTAGAAAAACAGCTTTTGGGGTTCTGAAATGATACCATTTCTGGTTTTGTATTTTATATATACTTTGGGGGTAGAATGAAGAGCACCTTCTTATGACAGAGAAAGAAGAATTTATAATGTCTCAAGTATACGTGATAGATTTTCCTACCCCTCCAGAAGTCTCAGTAGCCTCAAAATGAGGCTTTGTGTTCTAGCCCATGTGATCATTTCAAGAGGTCTGAGCTGAATGCGACAATGGCAGTTATGCAGAATTACATCTTATGAATACATGGATGTAGTCTTCTTCCATATTTCCCTGTACTTCTAAATTACGAATCTAATATACACCCCTTGGCTAAACGTTTTACATGACTGAGTTTGGTTCATGAGGGGAAAATGATATTTTTTCGAGTTTGGAACTATTTCACGCTTACAGGGTGTTTTTTTCCCCTCGAGAATGTTATTTAATTTTAAATGTAAGAAGTTTCTATTTAAAGATTTTCCCCCATCCTGTTGCTTTGTATGTTTGAGGAACAGATGGAACGAAAGCCTGTGATGGTACAGGCAAGAGAGGGCTGCGCAAGGGAGGAGTGTGTTCTCACAGGTTGAGAAGTCACAGGGGTTTTGACTCCCAGCTACTAGTCACTAAAGACAGCAATTTGTTCATTAAAATTGTACTTAGTTTGCATTCTAGCTGAGTTACGAACCAATGAAATCCATAGTTACACTGCTCGACAAAACTTTACGCTTTCCCGAAGAGGTGGGTAAGATATACATGATCAATCAGACCTTTCCAAAGAGGGTCTGGGACAAAGGGAAAGGGCTCTGAAACTTGCTGTTAGACCGGGACTGAAGGACAAGGGTGTTAGAATGCAGGCCCAGTGTCTGTTCCGGGAGAGATGGTTCTGAGTCCTGTTTTGGAAAGTGATCTGTGAGGTGTGTCCAATTCATTAATTGGCACATGGTAACAGGGTTCCAGTTCCCACTCTTAAGTCAGATGTCAGGCACAGAAGCAGGTGTGAGACCTCAAGTGACTGGGCCATCCGGAATTCAGGATCTAGTCCCGGGGTGCAAAGCACTAGAAGAATTGAGGCTGCTACCCTCGCCTGAAATCAAAAATGAGTCCGAAAACTGGAAAACTACCAGCTGGGAAAGCCTAGAAGAAGACAGGAAAAAATAATGCTGGGCGTAAGTTTATATCTAATTGATCTATTATTATTTTTAAAATCATAGTAGTTTAAACATTTTCAGTAGCAGTAGTAGAGTGGCTATCATTCTCTGGAAGGTTAATTGATTTTGTGATCATGTTGCTGTGTGGAAAGATTGGGGCATAGCAAACATAAGGATGGCAGTCTTCCTGCCAGGGGCAAGGAGCTAGCACATGTTCTTCTGGTCCCCAATACTAGTTCCTAAGCTAAGGTAGCATTGATTTTTCAAGTCTCCTTTCAGCAGTTTATTGTGTGAGTGGCCTTCATTTCACTTCTGGAGCCAGTCTCCCCATTTGAGTTTTCCATTTCAAGGTAATCATTACTGCAATCTGAAATAATGGCCATGGAATTTATTAGCTTTACAAAGCAAATAGCCTGAGAGATAGCTTCTGCTGGAATTAGGAAATCTGGGCACGTGTCTCACTTCTGTCACTGTTCAGTGACATGAAATCCTAGATGAGTCACTTCATGTTTCTGCATCTCAGGTGCCTTTACCTATAAAATAAAGGGGATTATTTCTAAACTCATTCAGTCCTGCCAATAAGACCATGTACAAATGAGTGGCATGCAAAAGAAATCATTTGTTCATGCCTTGAACATCTTGAAAATGTTGGGCCACTAGACAATCTTGGTCAGAAAACTCAGTGAGCACCTGACCTGTGACTCCCAGATCAGAGTTCCAGCTTCACCATTTGCATGCAAACTAGTGCAATCTAGAAAACCTGAGAGCCTTGAGATCCTTTTAAATTAAGTAATTTAAATTAATGACATCCACCATTTTGTTCAGAAAATAAACTGAAGTACTTATCACTCTCCCTTCCACCCACCCTTCTGTGTATTGTTTTAATTAAACCGCTACACAATTAATATTTAGAACTTATTGCCATTTTGAGTTATAACTCAATCTCAGATTTTTCTGCTGATGGTGGCATGACGTTTTCTTGTTGAGGAAGGAAGCACTAGCCTAACTACCGTTAATGTTCTCGTCTTTCTCCTTTGAGGTCTGTAAATCATCGGGTCAGTGATATTCTGAGGGTATTCACCACTACAGCTTATAGACTTTCCTGTACTTCCCACCTCGTCCCTCATCCTAAGTACTTATTCCCTTATCTTCCACTAAATTTACATAATTAGATTTCTCCTACAATTTCCATTTGATTTGGAAGTCACCTTTATTTTTTGCTAAAGCTTTTAAGGAAACTTCTTTTGTACTTTTGAACAGCTGCTGCTCTCCAGGAGGCCAGCCTTTATTTTGCAGCTCTCTTCAGACTGGCCAAAATTGAAACACAGGCAAGGACTCTTAGAGCAGGAGGGCCAAGACAGTGCCGTCAATATGTCTGCCTGATTATATCATATAGACTCTAGTTGTGAAACCCTTCTGTACCTAACATCACAACTGTGGGTGATGTGAAATAAATGTAGGAGGAAGAAAATAAGTCTTGTTCAGAAAACAGTTGGAAAACCATATTGTTTAAATAGTATGGGCATGTTCACTGCATCCTTATTTATGGTAGCACAAGACTGTAAACTAAATGTCACTTAAACTGAAAGACCCAGATAACATGTGACACATCTATACACTGGAATACCATGCAACTGTTAGCAAGAGTGAGTCGCTTTATATGTGTTGACATGGGATGATCTTGATAACAGGAAAAAGCAAGAAACAGAAAAAACATATACCATGTTTTCATGTATAGTTCATGGGAAAAAGGACACACGTACACTGTATGTGGATGGATCATTTCTGGAAGAATATATAGAAAGCTGGGAATCTTGCTTGTTACTGGCAGAGGGACTAGGAAACTATTGTGGAATGGAAACTTAGGTTTTTCTACACATCTTATACCACTAGAAAGAAATTCATAGTGTATTCATATTTCAAAAGAAGTATTCTGAATTTTCTGTTTGATGACATGAAATACAATAGAGAAAGTAAACTTATGTTTATCTAAGGTGTTTGCTGTCATTGAACTTCTGCTTTCTACCAGGCACTGTTGTAGACCCTATGGTTCAGCTGACATAGTGAAGAGTTCCATGAAGATGAGGGGTGAGAGGTTATGATGAGAGAATGATTGAAGTAGACGGTGGATGCTCTTTTAGGAAGGGTGGCCAGAGAAAGTCCCTTGGTCAATGTAACAGTTGTGCCAAACCCTGTATAGTAAGAAGCCAACTATGCAAAGGATGAGGGTAGAGCAACTGAGTTCCATCAGGACAGTAAATGGGATGTAATTCAGGAAGGCTTCAGCCAGGAGGTGAGCTTGTGTTCCCTGTGCAGGTTGAATGGAAGCTTCAGTCCAGTGTATTAACCAGGAAAGAAGAAACAGGCTTCTCCAAGGCGACTATCATGTTGGAATTAGTAGCATTAACTTTAGGTGGGCAGAACGAGAGCAGAGCAGCAGGGGACCCTGAGTGCTGAGGCCCTGCCAGCTCTCCTCTCCCACCCCTCTTGAGGACACACCCAGACTCATTACAGGCATCATCTGTTGTTAGTTAAAGATGCTAGAGGCCTTGCAGCTGTTCTCCTCACTCTCCCGAGATGGAAGTTTGATCGGAACTGAGAACGTAGCAAAGGGACAAAGGAAGACTTTTCTCTCCCCCACTTGCAAAAAGATTCATTCCAGGTGTGAAAAGGAGAGGTCAGTGTAAACAGCCAAAGCCCATGAGAGGCAGCATGCTTTGTGGTCTGGCTGGGACTGAGGATCTGAGGGCTGTGCTGTCATTGCCTCCTGATTGACCTGTTGTCTCTGAAGTGGGATTGTCACCCCGCCTCACAAAATTGCTGATGGAGAATCAAAACGAAATAGCATATGTTGCCTCTGTAAAGTAGATTGAGTTAAACAGATGAAAGTTGCTATTAGTAATGACATTACAGGAATAATAATGCCAGTTGGATAGTTTTGGGGTAAAGACAACATATTTGGGTAAAGATGACATATTTCTGCTAAACTTCCCAGAAATCAAGTTGTACATTAGATTCCTTTTTTGTACTCTCTAGCACATGGTTTTCATTCTTTTTATGTAATCTTTTTGGTGGAGAAAAGGAAATTAAGTTCTTCAGGAGACATTCTTAACTCCTCATTAAGATGACTGGCAAATAACCAAAAGATGTATTTCTTTCAACCATGGTACTTATAACTACCCTGAGAGGGGGGGCGCATGTCTTTAACACAGTACTTTTTGAATTTTTATCTCAGCTCTGCTGTTAACTTCGTTCATGGGTTCTACTTCAGGCCTGTGAAGTCCTTATTTAAGGTTTACCTGTGTTAAGTAAAGATATTTGCCTATATAACCATTAGATGCTTAAGTTAGAATATCTCATACTCTTATCTCTCAATTTTATCATAATCTTACATACTGTTACATCACTTCTTATATCTTTAGAACATGCTTTGAAAAGTACAAAGTCATGACAGTTTTTTTTTTAATTTACTTTCAATGACAGTTATTCAGTAACTTCAAATTACCTGGGAAGAGGAAACTTTACCATAAGTAATTAAAATGACATCATAGACTCTAAACTCAGTGCATTCGTAGAGGAGAGATCCCTGAGACCTTCCAAAATCTGTTTTCCATCATTATTTAAGAGAAAATTCTAAAAACATCAATGTCTTTTGTTTTGCTGAAAGCAGAGTTGAAGCATCAAATGCTTCAAAGGTAGGTTATGGAAATAAAGAAGCCCAGAGGAAGCCTCTGGTGTGGGGATGAAACCTTGTCTGAGCTTGTTGACTGGGGCAAACAACCTGTGTACCTTAAGTAGTGCAAGAAAACTGGTGCCTCCAAGTAGACTGTACAAAACTTGCAGCCCTTAGTCATTAACGAAAAGTTTAGAATTAAAGAGTGGAATAGGTTCTTCCCAAAATAGTATTCTGTCAACTTCTTAAAAAAATTTATTGGTTATCTGAACCCTAAAACCTCTTTTATTTGGAAAATAAGCTTATGTGCTGACCCTCTTTACCCCAGGGTGCTAAGGAAGCGAGGTGTTGCAGTCCTGTGTACTCCAAACTAGCTTCATATATCTGGAACTAAAATGGTCTAGTCTCCTAATACTCTCCAATTTGTAATTCTTACTCAGAAAGGTGATGTATGTTTTTGTGCACTAACAGAGCTTTTATAGCTTTTGGAAAGGCTATTTATTTCTTGAGTTAGCTTTATTGATTTCACTCTAAGCCATATTTAAAGTTAACATGTGTTAACTGATCTTTGTTGTTTTTTTTTAACTTTTCAGCATAATGGGGAGGTAACATCACATCTTTATTCTTGATTTCTCATGCAAACTGACACAATTCCTGTTTAAATATCTAGCAGTTATAGTCTAAGGCTGTAAGAAATGTTTAATTTTTCAAAAAGCAATACAATTGCACTTGTTGTTAAACAATATGTGACCTGGAACAGGAAACAGCGGGAAAATAAATGATCATTGAGTGCCTTTGTGGCTTCCATCCTTTTATTAGCCTGTAATTGATTGATCCTTTGCCTCCCATCTGTATTTTTTTCCCCTTTTGGAAATTTTGCTCTGTTCCCACCACACATGGTGCCTAACAGATTACTTGAGACTTTTGTGGTATCTCTATTTTGTTGTTGACATTAATGAGCTTGCTGCACAATATAACAAGGGAAATAGTGTTGCTATTTGGAATGCTAATGAATTGCTTGCCTGGCCAATTGCCATTTGTTCCAGTGTGTGAATATGGTGTGTGTGTGTGTGTGTGTGTGTGTGTGTGTGTGTGTGTATAAAAGAGAGACGAGTAGCAGGGGTGGGATTGCATTTTTTTTTTCCTCTTTGCAGCCAGTGACGTGAGCGGTGCCTGGAACAATCAGACTCGCTGCAAACAGGGTAGTTGAAGATGCTGGGGGAGGCAGCCTGGTGTGTCTTAAGCTAACGCAGATCTCTGAGCTCCGAGCTGCTCTGGCACAACCCCACAGAGTTCCTCCAGCATTAGAGCCTTGCAGCGGTTGGAAAGTGCCTTTTTATTTCTCCAAACCCCTTCCCCAGTCGACCTGCGAAATGATTGGCGTGAATAGTGTTCAGAGCACCAGCAAGGTGCGGGTGAGGACCTCAGGTTCCGTGAAATACTCCCGGGAGGATTCCATCCGGCGGCAGTCCCACAGGTCAAAGTCTATGAAAATTTCCAACTCCTCAGAGTTTTCTGCTAAGGAGACTAAGGTAAAGAAATCCCGTGTTAAACCATATTGACAGTTGTATGTTAGAGTGAACCAAATGTGATACAGTCTTTGCCAGTGCTAATGTGCAGTGCCAGACTGAGAAGTAGGGTGTATAAAATGGCTCTAGGATAATCAGGTGAGATCAGGTGAAAGGGATGGTACCTGAACTCCAGATGTACAGATTGCTGGGGTGTGGGTCAGCTTTGTAAAGAGCCGGTTCATGGATGAAAAGGTAAAAGCAGTGCTCAAAATGAGATGCTTGTGGGGAAACTGTTGGTTGGTACCTTAATCTTGTTTTTAGTCTCAGAAAGGTTGCCTTGACAAATGAATTGTCAGTGTAGTGTATTTTTAGACCGTCAGGAATATAGTGACATTGTATATGATTTTATCATTCAGTTAGCTCCTCTTGCCTTCCCTCCCTGCTTTACCCCAATATGTGGAGCTGATGTGCGATAGTGATCTGGTCCTCTTAGACTACATTCTCGTCTTGTTCATTCTGGAGGCATATGTGATGGGGAAGGTTTCTCCTTTCATGTTCCTTACATGTGTGCTGATGCTGTGCTGCCATTAATCACCTGTCTCTTTGCCACTGCCTGTAGGATAATATATAATCTCTGTTCATGTGGAATGTGAAGGGAGTGATTACGTAGTGAAATGGGCATTTACTACATGCAACATATTCTTGAGATTCTTCCCACCACCATCTGTGTGAACAGGGTACTCAGAAACACTCCCACTCCACAGGTTTAAAAATGGAATAATAGAATCATAGGATCTCAGAACTCTAGGGCTAGAGATGTAGATGATTATGATAGAGATTCAGAGGTTTCAGAATATACAGGAGATGGGTCTGAGTGTCATCTCAATCTTCTCACAGGTTATTTACCCAGACTCACTGAGAGAGACCTCAAGCTCTCACCCTCCCCGTCCCATTCTATGACATTCACGTTGTTGAAAGACCGGTAACAACAGGTCATGCTCAAAATAAGGGATGGGGAAAAGGGGGCTCAGTTTGACTTTAAGAAACATGTTTTGACACAGTGGGCGCTAACCTCATTAATCTTTAGCAAATCCTGTAACTAGAATATCTTCAGAACTCGTTTCCTCCCCAGTTTCTTTTCTAAAAAGCTGTCGCTTTAGGGAGAGACATGTGTCTTCACAGCCCTGCTACGGTGACCCGCATGGGGATGAACTGGCTTCCACCAGAACTGTTGTGACACCCACTGTCTCCTGCTGAGGTAGACCTGGATGGCTCACTATATTGTTAAATAATCAATGTATGTGGGCATGTATGTGATTCTTGACATGACTCTAAAACTGACTTCTATTAGGAGCACTAAGAAGCCTCTTTAGATTTTGTTTTAATATGGATTATACCCACAGTATGCAGTCAAAGCCTTTGGGAAATTAACAAATGATCATCAACTACCACTTACCCTGACGATAATTTAAGCCCTGTAATGTGAGTCTATTCAGCTAGCATTATGGTTGTGTACTGTAGTGCTGGATAGCATAGATGTAGCATAGATGCCAAATGAAAAGACTCAATTCTTTTTTCTGTTACATAGTACAGGGTCTCTTATTTGATATGCGAGAGAAAGCCAAGTGTTGTTTGTTTTTTAAAAAAATATTACAAGCATTGAAGAAGTGAAGAGATAAAAGGCTCCTGGTAGAATTGTAGTTAGTGGGCTATCACATGGTACTTTAGAGATTATAGTCATTTTCTTTAATTATATCTTTTGAGACATAGGTGGTCTCTTAAGTTCTGGAGTGTATGTAGCCAAACTCCCAGTATCTCACAGGAGATATTTTTATTTGATTATGTAGTCTTTAAAATCGAACATTAGAAGTAGCTAATGGAAAATCATTAGAACAGGAAATTAGATAGATTAAACACACTCTTTTACTAGCCATTTTTATTCCCCAAATAAAGTAAACTGAATAATAATATATAAGCTTATACCCTAAACATGGTGAACTGAATTGTATTATAGGTGTGTATAGATCCATAGTAATCCATATTCCTATCCACGATGTATGCATTTTATTCCAAAGGTTAATCAGAATTCTCATTCACCTGGGTTATCTCTGGTAGTGCTTTTTTAGTGCTTGAAATTAAATCAGTGTTCCTGTTAACCATGTAAATAACACTTTTTGATTGTCTGACTCGTCTTATAAAATTCAGTATCTCTAATGATTAGAAGAAATTTCTCCCAGCTCCCATGAAAGGGTAACTTGTGATATGTTCCTGGGATATCATGTCATCTCTCTGGTACTCTGGATTTTTCTAGAATAGGTATAATAATAGTGCCCCTTGTCAGAGACTTGAAGTTATAAAACGTTCTATTTTCATTAAAAACTTTTATTTCTCATGTTTCTAACTTCTGTTGTGTTGGCCATTGAAAACATGTAATGGTTTATTTAAGTAATGATTCATTTGTAATCCTCACTTCTCATTTGGTTTATTCATTTTTGCTCTTCATTTGAAGCAAGGGTTAAAGAACTTCTGGAAGGATTTGATATTCTTGCTTTGATTTTAGTGAAATAGCTTTCTTTAAAGCTTTCCTTGATCTAATCACTTTAAGAGAATTGAATTTTCTAATCCTTGTGGTTTGTATGGACATAATCTGAAGAATATTATTTAAACTACTGAAACATGGTCTATATTTGTTTTTGTTTTCTTTAAAAATCTATTCTCCTGTGTGGCTTTTTTTTTTTTTTTTTGCTTTAAGGTAGTTGAAGTCCTATTCTTTAGATGTCTGGATAGAATGTGACTTTGACCTTTTCCAGACAACATTGCTTGCATCAAATTCTGAAGCAGATAAAATGGATACCAATATCATTGTGTTTTAGAAGAATATTTATGGACCTTGTGAAGAAGTCATTTATTATTGAACTGTATTAGTTAAGTCTATTTGTCAGTCAGGGGTCTGCTGTAGGAAGAGTAGTGCAGCTCCTGGCCATGAGAGGGCAGTATAGACCTTCCTGCTGTCAGGCCCAGCTGGCCACCCTGCCTTTGACAGAAGTGACATTTTGGAATAAGTTTCTTAAAAAGCGAATATCCGGAATTTGGTGTGTGCAGTATAAGCAGATGCTGGTTAAGCTTCTATTCTGCCAAACATTTCCACATTTCTCCTCTGCATCTAATTATGCCTTTGATATCAATTATTTTGATATTTTTTTAACTTTTTTTTTAACTTTTTTTTTTAACTTGAGCAAGTCAACTGTAGGTTTAAAAAAATAAATCTAAAAGTTTGCATTGATAGTATCAGTTTTTTCCTTCTCAATTTCTTACTGCCAACTACACTATACTTACAGATACAAGACAGCTCAGCCAGAAGCTTGTTTCTTAATATTGTTATGGGTGACTGAAACATGCATAGTTGAATTCTTGAGGCTTTTTTTTTTTTTTAAGAATAGTATGGGGCTAGATATGAAATTCTGAGGTCTTTAGTAGGATTCAAATGAACCATTTAAAGTTTTTATTCTAGTTTGGCAAAGGAATCAGTTTCTCTGGCAGTGAAATTTCAGGGTCAAATTCATGGTACTTTGGGTGGTGCAAAATGCAAACACTGGCCCTTTGCTGCCTGGGTTTCTTCAATTAGCAAAGCGTGCCTAGACTAGTCACTTCCCCTCCCTGATACTCATCCATAAAAAGCAGGGGTTGAGAAAATGATATCTTTGTTCTGAGCAATGTTAATTTTAGAATTCTTGCGTGGGTTGCTGGGGGTTATTTCCTCTGTAAAAGAAACCTAAAGACTTGAGGAAAGGTGAGTTTTATATGCACTTTGAATAAACCTCTTCCTGTACTAAGAGATGTTAACCATAAAAGCCTGGAAGAAAAATGGGAAGGCCTAATTCATTGCTTTGTAAAACATATTGCAACAATATTGAAAGGCACCACCAACTCTATTATTTCCAAGGCTTTGCTTGTTATTTCTTTAGCATTGTTAGGTAAATGTTAATCATTTCTCCCTCTGTGAATCAAATCTATACACAAAGGAACTTTGAAGAAATCATTATAATGCCCCTTTGCAACCTGAAATTTTCCATCAGAGGTTTGCTGATTGTTGTCATTCTTTTCTCAATCCTTTTTTCATTTTAGACTAAGGCTAGAGTCTGGGAAAAAGACTTGGGTCTAATGGGTCATTTTTATCTGCCTACTCAAAGATTTATATCTCATATAATATGGGGAAAATCCTGAGACATAATTTGAAATATTTCCTGCAAATGTCTTTATGTATTTTTTATTCTTAAATTGAAGGAGAACAGCTTTTAACCCCATAAATTCATCCTTTAGCTGTGTCCTTACAAAGGACAGTAGTTCTGAACTATTGTGGTGAGAATATCAAGAAAATAATCTCTGCGCTAGTTATAGTCCTGAAACATGAATCAGGGTGGTGTCTTTCACGTAGTATATCTGGTAGTGCAAAAATAAAAACAGTATTATCTCCATAATTCTAGTTTTCTTATATTGGTCCTACTATCTTCCTACCCAGGTTATTTGTCTTCTCTAGGGGCACATAGGGGAAATACCCCAACTTTTGAGGTTCCTCTTAGGCAGGCCATGCAAACAAATTAACATCAGAGAGATTAGTAAGAGATGAAGAACAAGCTTAATTACACATATAAGGAGAACTTACATGACTGTAAATTCTACAGTAAATGAAACAGACTCAGGATTTTTATTCCTGAGCTAATGAATGGGATAGAGGCCTGGGGCGACAAGGAGAGAGGAGGAAACTTCATGGTAGGAGGAGAAGGTGGCTCATATGACAAAACCAAATGCTCCGTCTAGATGTTCGTCCTGCCGTAAGTTTCTCTGATAAAAGGGTTATTTCTGGAGAGACTCTAATTTTTTTTAATAGTTTCTTTTGAAGCTTGCATCACCTCAGACTAAACATTCTGATATTTCCATGTGATCCTTATCCTCAGAAGGTCTTGAGACTTGCCCCTTCTGGAAGGTAGTTTTGGAAGGTAGTTCTATAGCCTTCATTATTTTAATCACTATTTAACCCTCTTAAGATTTGAGTCAACCTGCTCCCAAAACAGAAGCTTTAACTATCTCTGGTTTTATTTTTAAATTATGAAGACTATCAAAGTGATAGTTTTTGTTACGGGGTCTGTTTTTTTGGATTCTCTAACACCTAAATGCCTCCTCTCCTTCCCACCTCCTTTCTGAATTTCTCAGATCCTGTCAGTACTTTCATGTAAAGTAACATCTTTTATTTTGGGGGGATGTTCAAATGATCATTTAGGATATTGAGCAGATTATACTCCTGATGGGATGACACTTGTTAATCCTTGAATATAATTAAGAGCAGATCCTCACCATCACACTCTTTACCCATTTTCACTTGATTAAATCGCTAGTGGCTTTGTGCTTGGTATGAGTCTCTAGAATAATTCTACTTTTGTGTTACTTTCTTGTTCTGCTACATTCATGCCTTGTATGAACACATTCTTCCAGTGATGGTGTCCTAAAGCAGATATTCCATGTTTATGATAGTTTTCATGCAGTATTGGAATGTTGTAAAGAAAATGCTGGCCTACCATTCACTTCTGACAAGTTAGTATAATGCTCTGGTCATAATCCAGGGAAGAGAAAAAGATGAGATATTAAGGGGGAAAAATCTACATTTTGGGTACAGTCTTAGTCATAATAAACTGAAGTCAGCCATCAGGAGGCCTGTGTGGGGATATTCGCGCAACCATATGTCCATTTATCCATACATCCAGCGCCTTTCCTTTATTACAACCTGTAGTGAGATCATACCTGTTTGCCTGCTTTAGAATTTGGGAATTATGTTCAGTTTAGAAATTAATAGAGATTTTTGGAGCATTTTTAAAATTTCCTTACCCATAGTGATTCAGAAACCATGAGTAGCTGAGCAAGGCATCTTGCTCAGTAATTTGCCAGGGGAGTTACTCTGTACCTTTGATTCTAATTAAAAATTTTTGAGCATTATCATACCTTCAAGCACATTTCATTATCTTTATTTTTTAAAAAAATCTAGCCTACCATATTTTGATGACAAAATTTGTTTATGTCTGAAAATCATCTGATTTCAGTGGAATTTTAAGAAAGTGCTAGTTGAGGCCCCCTCTTTATAGCCTGACTCATCTCATGACATGATGCAGACTGCAGCTAAATATTAGAATGTGAGACGGTATCCAGGGCAGCTAGAGACATCAGTACACTCTTATTGGCAGATTCAAATCTGGTTAGCCAAGTTTTTGTTTGATACCAGTAAATCAAATAAGATGATTGAGCTTTCTCTGATACAGTGATCTCCTTGCACTCAGGTACAATTTAGAGGAATCCACTTCAGCTGTACAGCTGAGAAATACAGTAGGGCATATCAAGGTGTTTACAGCAAGCAATAGGACCTGCTGGCGTCCCAGCAGCTCATGCCAAGAGAATTAATTCCTATTGTGTTCTTTATTACAGACTTCTGTAACATAAGTAATCTTGGAAGGGTTGAGGTCTAGTAAAATTACTAAACCTCACAGATAGACAGGAAAGACATAGGCAGACAGAAACAGGAAAGTGCTTTGACAGAAAAGATTCTTTACTCTCATGTAGAGGGACTGGTTAAGTTATAGCAGTGTGCTGATTTGTGACTGTTCAGTTTCTCAGAACACTCTTAAAAATAAAAAAAAATTGAAAAACGGATAAAATAGTCTGCAAGATACTGTTGTTTTTGACTGGACAATATCTTGAGGGCATTTTTATATGTCTCATCAACCCCATTACAACATGATCTCTGAATTAATGGTTAAGTGATGTTTACATGCTACAAAAGGGTAATTCAAAGTTTTAAGGTGTTTCTTTGTTTTTATCTCTACACCCATATAAACCCACTAAAATTAGTAAAGATCTTAAAGGACACAGGATGTCCTCAAGAGGCCAACAAAATTTGAAAGATGAAGTGCATCCTTGTTAACTGTTTAAACATCCTAAAGAAAGCCTTGAATCCAAGTGCTTGCAGACATGGAAGCCAAAGAAAGAAAGGACTGATTTCCCCCAGATCACAGGAAAGGCCCAGGAATTGGAAGCATTTTTTACCTTTGAAGACAGTGGGTCAAAACAGGAAGATCCGGGGTCTTCCTGGTGGCGCAGCGGTTAAGTGCTGCGCTGTGGAGCTGTCGGCAGCGCGATGCGAGTTCAATGCCCGGCCAGGGAGATTCCCATGTGGTGCAGCAGACCGCTCCTGCCTCACCCTCTGCTCCCTCAGCAGTCTATTTCCGTCGATCTGCCTGTTCTGCTCCCCATTCTGTCTCTGGTGAACCCTGTCGCCGCCCCACACCTCTGGCCTGTACCCCAGCTTGTATGCATAAATAAATCAATCTCTTTTTTTTTAAGATATTTATTTATGCATACAAGCTGGAGCACAGGCCAGAAGTGTGGGACAGTGAGAAGGTTCACCAGAGACAGAGTGAGGATCAGAACAGGCAGACGGACAGAAATACACTGCTGAGGGGAGCAGCGGACGAGGCAGGAGAGATCTGCCGCGCCATGTGGGAATCTCCCCGGCTGGGCTTAAAAACAAAACAAAACAAAACAAAACAGGAAGATCCCTTTAAAACTTCTAAACTTAGTAATTGGATCCTTTAGCTGCCCCCCTACTTTGGACAGCCAAGTAACCACCTCCCCCACCCCACCATCTTTTGCAATTCCTCTCTGGGGAGACTGCCTCAGAGACTGTACTTGGAAAATCAAGCTCAGTTGAACCCAATAGTAACATTTCCACACTGAAAATAGCAGGATTAAGTGAAAAGCACACACATGTCACATTGGGTAGGATCTTCCCTCTCTTCTCATCATGTACTTTTTCCAGGTTACTTGAAGAAGGCATGGTGTCCAGTAAAACCGAAATCAAATAGCAGAGAGGCAGAAGGAATCTCCAGCATGATGATGCGGGGAAGCAGTGTAGGACAACAGCCATTCAAGAGCTGGAAACCAAATGATTTAGATTAGAGTGTGAGGATAAAGGGAGAATAAAGGATTATAGGAAGGAGGCTTCCAACAGTGTCACTAAGAGGCTATGCGAAGTATTGGGCCATATGAAAAGGAGATTCCCAGTTTGTTGGAAAGTGTGCAGATGAATTAGAGATAGACTCATCAAAAATGAAATAAAGACAACAAAGCAAGGTGACTATTAAATCCAGGGGGTAAAATAATTCACAAGAAAGTAAATCTAGCATAGTGCACAAATGACTCAGGAGTAAATTAAATCTACATAGTGATAAAGATGTAAGCATTGAAAATTGATGTACATCAAAATTGTGATAGTGATACAATTTTTATGGAAAGGATTTTGGGTGGCGAGAGGAGAAAGAGAACATGAGTTGGGGGGGTGGTGGGCTGTGGAGGAGAGGGAGATAGGGAGAAGAGAAGGACCATAGTTGAAAGCCCAGTAGTTCATACTGAAAATAGAAAAATCAAAAAATCAAAGAAAATGAATGAGAGTTCCTCTGGGTAGCAAGAATTAGAAGTAAATCAGGGATAGTTACATTCATTATATGCCTTTTAGTAAGTTTTTATTACTAAATGATAATCATGTATTGATAAAATTTACAATGAATAGCAAGGAAAAGTTAGAATATATACAAAGGTAGATATGAAACTGGAATCGTTTGCAATGACTGGAATGGTTTGCATATCTTTTTTTTTTAGATTTATTTATGCATACAAGCTGGGGTACAGGCCAGAGGCATGGGGTGGGGAGAGTGTTCACCAGAGACAGTGGGGTGCAGAACAGGTAGATCGATGGAAATACACTGCTGAGGGGAGCAGCAGGCGGAGGCAGGAGAGGCCTGCTGGTCATGTGGGAATCTCCCCGGGCCCCTGCATTGAACTCACATTGTCCCTGCCCACAGCTCCACAGGGCAGTGCTTAACTGCTCTGTCACCAGGGAGACCCTGGTTTGCATATCTTAATTAACAGTTATTTAACAAATATCAAGTAACAAAGGCTCCTATATGTTATGAGATTAGACTGTGTTTTGCTACTGGTTACTATCAAAATTTTCAGTCTATAATGGACATGTTAGTGAAAGACTGATCCTTTCTTGTGTAACAATCTTTTATATTGAGATTGTCCTTGTTACCTTTATGAAATGATGGTGATAGTAGGTAATGTTTTGTTCTATTTATTTCCACATTTGGCAAAATGAAAAACTGGCAATTCTGTGTAGGTTCCCAAAATGTCTTTGGAAAATTTTTCTGTTTATGAAATCCAAAAGCCTAGTAGCCACTGGATTAGATTATTTAATTTGGCTATATTGATTGTTTTGGTTAAATCTTTTCTATGTGGTTTGTCTTCATTGCTTTGTCTAATGCATGGAAATGACAGCGAACAAATGCCATGCCTGGTGTTCTCTCTAAATGTCAAAGTCCTCCAGGGATCTCGCTCTTTTTTTTTTTTTTTTACAAGCCATTTATAAAAAGAACACTGCATGTTACTCAGCAAACAGTTTTTTTAACTGTGTGCATTTAACTTTATCATCATGTCGATAGTCATTAAATATAATTGATTGTTTTTTTCAGGAATTTAAAAATTATTGCATGTAATTTAAAAAGTCACTTGGAATTTATGTTTTCCTTATGTTCTAAAATTATTAAGACTCCTTTATCAAATTACATGCCTCTCACTTCCCAACAAATAAGGCTTACCAGCAAGAGAGTCTCTAGCAACAGATTATGACAAGTACAATCCTGAATTTTCTTTCAAAATACTGTTTATTATATTTTGCAAAAGCATGGCTAAGTTGTCTAAATCCAGTTGAGTTTTTGATAAATGAATTACAGTGCAAGAGGATTAGGGTATAAGAATTAAAGATGACTCTGAACATAATGAATTTGAGAATCATGGTGCTTACACAGGACACAGAACAATTAGGTATGCTGAAGAACTCTTTGGAAGTTAACCTTAACTTATATGGAAGGAGGTGGAGATTCCCTGAGACCTTAATTACATGAATTTTCCAGACTGTTAGGTTCTAAGGATTGCCACATTAAATCAGATCTATATAATGTTTGTTGTTTGGGGTTTTAGGGAACTTTTTTTTTTTTTGAGGTGACATTGTTTTTCGACACTGTATATGACTTAGGGATATAATTCACGCCTCTTCAGGAGGATGTTACCATCATACCCACCACCAAGGGGCCCATAGTCCTCCACCACAATACACTGGGCACCCTACCCCCACTCCCACCTCCCCATCTAGTAGCCTCAGTTCTGCAGTCATATTTCCAGGGCTTGTTTTGTTTTAGTTTTGTCTGTTGTTTCTTTCTTTTCTTTTTTTTTTTCATTATATTCCACATATGAGTGAAACCATCCAGTATTTGTCTTTCACAAAAGTAAAAATAAATAAATAGGACTACATCAAACTAAAAAGCTTCATGTGGGAAAAGAAACTACCATTTAAATAAAAAGACACCCTACTGAGAAAATATTTGCATCCCATATATTCAACAAGGGGCAAATATCCATGATCTAAAAATTGCTTATACAACTCAACAAAAGGACCCAATCAAAAAGCAGACACTAGCTTTTAATAGGCAGATGGGTTGAAGAAAGGTGAGGGTCCTTTCAGAATATATGTGGCAGTCTTTCCATCTATACCTTAGTGAGAATACCTCTTTGACCTGGGATCTGTGTCCCCTTCCCAGGAGAGTTTTTGTTTTGTTTTGTTTTGTTTTAAGATTTATTTATTTATGCATACAAGAGCTGGGGTATAAGCCAGAGATGTGGGGTGGTGAGAGGATTCACCAGAGACAGAGTGGGGAGCAGAACAGGCAGATCTACTGAAGTACACTGCTGAGGGGAGCAGCCGGCGAGACAGGAGAGGTCTGCTGCGCCACGTGGGAAGATCCCTGGCTGGGGATGGGGATTGAACTCATGCTGTAGTGGCTGCGGAGGATAGCTTCATAGTGCTGAGACTTAACCCTTTGCTCCACCAGGGAGGCCCTCCAAGAGGGCTTTTAACAAAATGAATCTTCATTTGGGGAAGGACATAGAAGAACTGGTAAGGTAGTGAATAAGAATGAGCGTGCTGGAGTCAGGGAGCCCCGTGTTTGATTTCCTGCTGTGCCGCTAAATGAGCTCTACCACTGGGACAAATTTACCAGATTTAACAAATAAAAATACAAAATACTCAGTTAAATTTTAATTTCAGATAAGTCATAGATAAGTTTTATTATTTGGGGGCAAGCTTGTGCTAAAAATTTTACTCATTGTTTATCTGACTGAAACTTATATTTAACTGGGTGTCCTGCATTTGACCTGGCAACCTGCATGGCATGCAGCTGCTAACCACCTACCCAATCCCCAACTTTTAAGGTCAGCAGAAGTCATACATGTTTATGTTGCAGAAGATTAATTTAAATCATACATGTAAGGACTCAGCCAGAGCCTGGCACATAGCAGCCCTCAATGAACAACAACTGAGGTATTTGTTCCCTTGTGTGATGTTCAGCTATCAAGGACTGTGGGACACCAGGTTGGAGTTCTGTACCAGACTTTAAGATCCCTCAGAGAATAGCCTCCTTCCAAAGTTTGGAGGGAGAATGATGGAGCAGAGGCTAACTCCTGTATCCACAAGTGGTGGCAGGAAGTAAATGCCTTGAATTGTTACAACAAAAAGTCTAGAAAAAAAATTTTAACTCTGAAATCAGAGTACCTGTGATCCCTTTTTCAAGATCTGACATTTACTAACTCTTTACTTCACCTCTCCATACTTCCTTTCTTTATTTGCAAAATGGGAACAATGCCTACGGGTGGTGGTAAAGAATAAATAACATAGACAGCCCTAGGGAAAGGGCCTGGCACTTATTAAGCATTCAGTAAATGTTAGTTATTAGCATAATTTGTCCATGATACCAAACTGCCAGTTTGATTCAGAATAAGTGATTCTCTTCATGCTCAGCGTATGTCTGGCACAGGGTAGCAATGGACTAAGGGGAGTGGAAAGAATCGATCCTGTTTGTTTATATTTAAATGTTCTGTAAAATCTAAGGAATCTGGAGTCAACTGCATGAAACAGCAATAGTACCTTTTGCTTAGGTGTTATTTACAGAGTTCATGTTTTCATATTGATTTTCATTTGATCTTCACAATTCTGTGAGGTGGCTGTTATACTGTCTTTACATATGAAGCACTTAAAAGTTAAATGTTAGTGGCTGAAGTCTCGCAGCTGATGGAAGAAACAGGTTTGATACTAGTCTGCTTTTCTAGTTTATTATTTTTTCGGTGTTTGCCACTCCCCATCTTAATTATGATATCTAGCATCATTATCATTCAAGTCCTTGTCTTCTGAATAAGTTGTTTTTAGAACATGGCCGTGGTCAAGACAATTTATGATGGATTGTGGGGAATAGACAGAAAACTTGTGTAAAGGAGTTTAAAATCATGCCATGTAGATTTTTAGGTGAAGATGTAATGCATGCATGGTGTAGCAAACATTCAGTAATACACATTCACATTGAAAATTCTCCTCCACTCCCCAATTGCCCTCTCCAAAGGCAGTCATGGCCAATGGGTTTATCTATATCTTCTCAGAAATGTACTGTACACACACACACACACACACACACACACACACACACACACACACACACTCACACTCTCAAATACACATTTTTCACCAAGATGGAAACATACCAAACACAGTTTTTGCACCTTACTGTTTCCCTTTACCAGTATATTCTATCTACCTCACTTTTACCTTAAATGACTTTGAGTACAATCAATAGTAGTATATCTCTCCTGTTGTTACTGTGGTACTGTCTTACCCACTTTTTTATTTGTGCTTGAGATATGTGGAAAACAGGCCATCCTTCTCACATAATTTAGGAAGCTAGCCTGATGCATCCCAAATCTGCCACTGCCATATTCCCATCCAGGTCACATAGCTCTTACCAGTGCCAGCAGACCTGCTGCCACTTCCCAGTCTCTTCCAATTGGCACCCCAGAAAACCCCTAAAAACATAAATTAGAACTACTCATTCTCCCACCTCAATCCTCCCATGGTTGCTCAGCACATGCAGAATAACCTGTGGTTATTCTGGCCAGAGAGCCCACATGACGTCTGCCTCTTTGCCCTTCTCACACCCCACACCCTGGGCCTGTCCCCCTGTGCTGGCTGTCCCAGCCTTGTTCTGTTTTGCAGACCCACTAAGCCCAGTGCCAGGAGCTACACCCTGCTCTTTCCCTTTTTCATAACGAGGCAGCTCCTTGTTACTCAGACCTTAATTTTCTTGCAACCATTTGTCTAAAATTACTCTTTTGAGGTACCTTATTTTAATTATCTTGTGATAATTATCTGGTAGCCTACCAGAAAATGACAGAATCTTTTTTTTTAAATTTTGCATACAAGATGGGGTGCAGGCCAGAGGTGTGGAGCCGTGAGAGGGTTCACCAGAGACAGAGGGGAGCAGAATAGGCAGATCGGCTGAAAAACACTGCTGAGGGGAGCAGCGGGCAAGGCAGGAGAGGTCCACCGCGCCATGTGGGAATCTTCCCAGCCAGGCATCGAACTGGCACTGCAGCTGCTGACAGCTCCACAGCACTGCCCTCAACCCGATGCGCCACCAGGGAGGCCCAACAGAGTCATTTTTATCTGTTTTTTTTTTTTAATTCCTTTATTATCTGTTTCTACCCCCAACTAAATCCAGTTGTTCACCACTGGATTTTTGATGCCTATGTTAATATCCGGCCTCCTGCCAGGTAGTAGAGCCCTAGTAAATATTTGTTGACTGAATACATGAATAAAGGGATGAATAGCTTTAAAAGCTTTATTTATACTATACTCTTACAAGCATTGCAACTATTACAATATATATTTATGTTACAAACATGAATAATAGTCTTCTAGTATTTATAAAATATACTGCACAGAAATTTACAGTCTATTATGCTATTATAGACAAGAATTATTCTTCTCATTGTGTAGTAGTTATAAAAATACTTTTTCTGACATAGCATATGTTATAAAATGTTGTTGTGGTTATTGTACAATAGAATAATGTGATACACTAAATGGCAAGTCCTCAGCTGATATAATAGAAAATTAAGGACCAAGAAATAAAATGATCTGGATAGCACTTCTGTTTTTAACTTTATAAACTCTACCTCTTAGTTTTATCATGTCATGATTGGGGCAGTTAAAAGCACAAATTTTGTCATTGGTTAAATCTACCTTCAGATTCCCAGTTCTGCAGTATGACCTTTGATAAGTTACTTAAACTTTATAAGCATTAGTTATGTCCTTTCTGAAGTGGGGATAATAATGCCCTCTATACAGTTGCTGTGAAGATTCAGTGAGATTAAATGAAAATAAATCTCTTAGCATAGTGCCTCACACAAGTGTGGCCTCATAACCAAATTATTATCATCAGTAGAAAATCAGAAAGTCAGAACATCATTCACTAAGTCATAGAAATCTCATCAAATGAAGCATCAAAAGAAATTTGAATCTCTAAATCATAAGCCAAGGAGACTTTGTTCTATACATATAGTGATTCTCCTTGTTTCTTCCCCACATTTTTCTCATTACATCATCCTAATGATAATTTCAAAACTGGTGTTCTATTGGACAATAGATGTGTTTTGTCTGACACAAAGGTTTTTATTCCTCTTTTTGTTGCTACGCTGGAAAATTTGTGGGCCTCTAATAATTAGGTGTCTATCTACTTCTGAAAAGTAGTAAGAGGCAGCAACAGTGAATCTGCACATTCCCTCCTAGCTGAAATTAAGCCACAAGAGAGTATTGAGGACCTGTGTAGGTGGAGCTTTCTCTGAATCCCTAGAGACTCTCTGCTGTCTACTCATTTACATTACCTTCCTACTTTTCTAGCTACCCAAATTTCAGCCTGCATTTTGATGTTGGATCAGCATTTGGACTTGATATTCAAACTGATTTATTAAGATATGTTTACTCTTTTAACAAGGGAGAAATTCTTTTTAAAATTTTATGCAATAAGGAACCTAGTGGCTATTTAGAATTTAAAATTTCATCTACTTTGGGAATAACATTATTCGTATAGCATGGTTAAGAAACTTTCCCTAAGACACACCAGCCTGTCAAATGGAAGGCAATTGTTTAGGTAAACAAAAGGTACTTTAGGGAGGAATATGCTCTGTATAAAGATTTATTGGCCAGTTCTGCTCTCCAATGAATGAATGAATATATATTTACATTCACAAAAGTTTGGATTATCACATTTGTACAAATGATAATTAGCAGTTACATTTCTATGCACTTTTAAGTTTGGTTTGGTGTACCTCCAGAACTGCTCCTAAATTTTTTGGTAAGTATTATTGTTGGGGCATCTTTTCCTTTAGTAAGCTAAAGAAATGATGGCTCCTATTTTATGTCACAAAGATGCATTTGGTAACAGGAAATCAGACAGATGTGTCCCAGATACCCCTTCTCTCCTATACAGAATCGTCTCATTCCCACTTTACTGTCACCCTAAACTTCGTGCCTCTCCCTCTCCCTCTTCCATTCTTTTTCTTAGGCAATTTAAAAATGCTCATGAGTTTACTAGTGATATGCCTGGATAACTATGCGGGCGAATCAGTTGGAAACAGAGGAAAAGGTAAGCAAAAGACTAGGGAAAGAACTAGTTTAAGAGTTTGAGTTGGGATTTCTGAGATATTTTTCAAGTAGAATCAGAATGGTAGATCTGGAAAGAAGGGAATCAAGAAATGCAAACTTAGGCAACTCCCTCATATTGTGTATTTAGAACACGAAACCAGGTAAATGAAGTGATCTGTCTTAAAAGGGCAAGTTAGTAACAGTCACGCGTGCCTCCCTTCTTCCCATCGCCTGCACACCCTCCATCCAGTTCTTAGATCCTGATGGGTCTGTTTTTTTCTTTTAATAAATTTTTCTCTTAACAAAATAAATGCAATGTGATGTGACGTATTAGCTACCGTGTATGAAAGTGTCTTGCACATTGTAAGTAGGAACTAAAAAGTTAGTGATTCTGTTAGCTAATTCTCGACTAGATAAGGTTCAGTCAGTGTTTGCATCACATTTTATTATCCTTACTTTAGAGGCCCCTGAGGCAGAGTGGTTCCATCTACACAAAACAATAAACCTCTAGCCTATAGAATGTACTCAGAATTGTTTATTAGGTGATGAATTATACATAGTAAATATATTTCACATTCCCTTTCAATAAGGCAAGGGCTTTTCAATTAATATTATGGTCTATATGGGGTTTGTGCTGGCACATCTACTGTTTGTAGTCAGATTCCTAATGGTTAGATATTTCTGGAACTGCTGGCTGGGTCTTTCATTGCACCACAACACAATGTTGTGTGTTAATTGTCCAGGACTTAGATTTTGACTCTGTTTACATGATGACTAGATTAAAAAAAGAAGAAGAAGAAAGAAAGAGCTAACTATAGAAATGAAAAAAAAAACTCAAAATAAGTTACTTTATTTTGAGCATCTTACAATGAGATGAATGTCTACAGGATTGCTTGTCAGTGTATGTTCTTTAATGTAGTGCTCTTTAAACTTGGGTACATGTAAAGGTTTGGTGACTGACAATGGGAACACAGGTAAAGAGAAAATCATCTTTAGTGTATACTTCTCCCTATACGGATCTACTTTTGAATGCTGTTGTGGTCAGAGCTTCAGATTATTTATCCCTTTTATCCATCTACCTGAAAATTACCTTCTGCCACTTAAAAAAAAACAAAGACCTAACCTTATATGGTACATTGCACTAATTTAGAAACTGCCGGGGATAGAGGAGCATAGGAAAAGACAATTCCAAATACTGGTTTGGGGAAGGCTTCCTTTCATGAGGGGGCAATATAGCTTTTCAGTATTATTTTAAGATGTAAAGAATAAAATAAAAATGGAAGACCACTCCTTTAAGATATTTTTAGTTTTTCTAAGTTTGAAATGCATTTGATAACTAGCTTGTCATTTGTTTTTAAACAATATCTTTCAGACTCAGTCTTTTTTCTGATAAAACTTCCAGAATGGGGAATGTTTAATTCTATACATGAAAATCTTCTTGATCTGAATATCTGCATGAAGCCACATTCACTTGTAAAAAAAATAACCATGGAATTAATGATGCCATCATTATTCCTGGTTCAAAGTCCACTGTGGTCACACTCAGACTCACTAAGGGAAATTGGAAGCTATGTTATCCTCTACACATTTGATAATAATTCAACAAACTCAGAGGAAAAAATCATTGGAATTTAAAGATGATTGAACTAAAATACATGAATTTCATAGATTTCAAATGTGCTTCATGGTTACACAATGGATGGTAATGGGGAAATCTTCAGAGAACCATGCGTAGGCTGTCAATGACGGTGCTATCTATGCCTTGAATAAAATTGCATTTTATCATCTCAATAAGAAGCAATCAAAAGTGAGGAACAAAGACTTTTCAGTAAATTTAGACCGAGATACTTTGATCTCTGTAATTTAAGCAATTTAGTTTCCTTTCTCATTCTTAAAAATGATGAACTTCAAATTTGAAGAATCATTCTGTCCTGTTTTGTCTCAGTGGAGGCATTTGCTTGTTAAGTAGCTCCTGGGTTAAGATGCAGGAATATCAATTGGAGAAAAGTTTGATAAACTTGCAAAGCACTGATTTTTAACCAAGGATTTATATATCAGCTGATGGATTTATTATGATAAGTTTTAATGGAGGAACAGGGGTGAAATCTAAATTGTCTGAAGAGGAGAAATTAAGTGGAGATAAGAATTGCAGAAACTTGTCTAAAACTGAAGTCGTGGTAACTAAATTGCAGAATTGGGGCTGGGAGAGACTTGCACTAATAGAAGAGAGGTTACAACAGAAAGGAAGGTGTGAGATCAGTGTTAGAAGCTTGGTGTGTAGATATGGGATACCCCATTCATTTCCATCACAGAAGAGGAAAGGAAAGGTGTCCAGGCAGGTGCATTTTAGGGATGTTAAAGGAGATTCATGAATGAAGATTCTGCTGAAGTTTGAGATGATGAATATATAGTGGCATCATATGTTTAATTTTCTCTATTAGTGCTGAATCAGTTACATACAAATAGGGGAGGCTGAAACTCAGGATTACTTTAGTGCCACCTCTTTAACAGAGACCCCAGTACCCTTGATTTCAGGGTTGGCCCCAGTCATAGGACCACATCTCCCAGCCACCCAAATCAGTCAGTTTATGGGGAGGACAGGTAACTTAATCCTCACCGACTGAGCCAAGAGAAAGAATTGTTTTTCTCTTGCTGAAAAACATAAAGATCTAAGTAGGTGGTACTTATTGTGGACAAATCTCTCGTATACTAACGAAACAAGGAATAAAGATGTTGGGGGTGGAAAGAGAAGAGTTGACAGGAGGAGATGGTGAGCGTTCCTGTATCCCTGAGACCAGCCTATCTGTATCTTTTTATGATTTGGCCACATAAACTTGATTAGGTTCTGCTAGCCCTAATGTAGTTTGTTTGGGTTTTAGGAACCCAACCTTCTGCTGTCTACAAGAAACACATTTAATTGAAAAAGATAATCAGAGATTAATAGTTAAAGGATGGAAAATAATCCTACAAGCAAATGGACCAAGAAAGAAGGCAGAAACAGCTATACTTATATCAGATAAAATAGACTTCAAACTTAAGAAGGTAAAAAAAGACAAAGCTGGCCACTACATCCAGATAAAGGGAACAATAAAACAGGAGGATATAACAATCATCAACATATAGTCCCCAAATGAAGGAGCACCAAAATATATCAGACAATTATTATCATCCCTGAAAACAGACATTAAAGAAAATACATAGATAGTAGGAGATCTCAACACCCCACTTTCTCTATTAGACAGATCAAGAAGACAGAAAGTAACAAAGGACATTAAAGCTCTAAATAAGGACCTAGACCACATGGGATTAACAGATATCTATCGATCACTTCACCCCCGAAAAATTGAATACACATTTTTCTCAAGTGCACATGGAACATACTCCAGGACTGATCACATATTAGGCCACAAAACAAACCTCAACAGATACACTAAGATCAAAATCGTACCAGCCTTCTTCTCCG
>PVIJ01016740.1:0-31727 GCA_004024925.1 Scalopus aquaticus | reverse complement strand
CCCACAGCTGCTGGCCGCCAGCCGCCACCTTGACTGTTTTGAAGTCCCTGAGGACGGAGGGAAGGGGACCAGAGGTGACTTCATGCACCCCAGAGGGGCCAGAACAAGGTGGCCGAGTCCACAGGGACCCAGCACCCTGGAGAGGGGCCTCCAGGCCACAGGGAGCTGGCCAGGCCGCGACCCGCGTGGACGCCGGCACTCTTCCTCCTGACAGCCCTCCCCCCTCCTCCCCCAGATCTGGCATCTTGGCTACATACCCCCCGAAAAGGCAGAGCACCCCGCTGGGGGCAGGGGCTGCAGGGGGTGGCGCTGCCTGTGTCAGGGGCAGCTGCCTGCACCCAGCCCTGGCCGCCTGGGAGGCCATCGCCGGCCGCCCTCGGTGCACAGCACCCTGGCCTGGGGGAGGCCACGAGCCCCGGAGGCCTGGGCAGCCCCCGGCAGCGGGGAGGGGTGGCGGTTTGGCCCGCGGGCCGCTTAGTCAGGCCGGGCTGAGCGGGGCCGCAGGCGAGCCCGGGCCTGTAGCCACGCCGCCGAGGTGACAGCGCGGTGACTCTTCCTCCGTGTTCCCGGCACGGCCTCGGAGGAATGCGGAGAACTGCCCGCCCCAGACTCCTCCGCCGCCGGCCTCCAGGCCTCTGCCGCCCGCGCCGCCCGCCCCGAGAGGGCGGCTCCTCCCGCTGCGTGTGGGGGCGGGGCCGCTGCCCCTGCCCCGTTCGAGACCTCTGGCAAAAAGGCTTTTTTCTTCTTAATACAATGGCCCCATGACTACAAGTGTCTTTGCTTAATGAAGACAAAAAATTTCAAGCTGATTTGTCCCCACGGGGGATTCTCAGGAGGGTGTTTTGCCGAGGAGAAAGGAGTCCACGCTCAGCAGGGCGCGGTGGCACCTGGGGGCGAGGGCTGGGAGCGCCGAGTCTCTGCGCCCGGGCGCGCTCGAGCCCAGGCAATGCCAGTCCCGGGAGCCCGGGCCCCAGGACATTCGTGCTGGGACCGCACGCGCCTGCGGGGTGCCGGCGCCGCCCCGAGAGCAGGGCGCGAAGACCCCAGCCAGACCCCGTCCACAGGCGGGCTTCGCTTGAGTGTCCCTGATGTAGCAAGAACGCGAGCCGTGGCCGACGCTGAAGTATCAGCAAGCCCAGCTCTCTGGGAAACTCAGGAAACCCGACAAGACCAAGCCCAAGATCTGCACTGACAGGGCGGAGCGGCTGCCCGCGAGGCCGCCGGGCCGGCCCCTCCCCCGCCTGGCCTCAGCGCTGAAGCCCGCGTGGGCGCGGCCGCCGGGCCCAGTGTGACCAGCTTTTTGCCTCCACAAGGACAGGCCACGGGATGTTCTTACTTTGTGGCTTCTCAACTTTGCCGCGTTTTAATGTTTTGTTTAAGGCCTGTGCAGGCAGGGAAGGCGTCGCGTTTAGAGCTTGCTGCTGCGGGACTGGAAACAAAAGGAGGACGCGGCTCAGCCGCCCCCCGCGCACGGCGCCGCCTGCCGAGCTCTGCCGGGCCTCGGGCTGAGCCTCAGCGGAGCAGGCGGGCCGGGGGCCACCACGGACACACCCGCCCCGTGGGGCCTCTGTCCAGCTTCTGCTGACTGTCCCCAAGGAGGAGGGGCCAGTGGGGCACCGTGCGAGGGCGACTTCAGCGGAAGGATCCTATGTCCCAGCACAGAGGGGCGCGGAGCCCGGGCGGGGGTGGCGGCGGGGGAACCAGCGTGACCAGCTGGGCTTTGGAGCTCACAAAATAAGCTCCGTGCTAAAGCTGGGAGCGACGGCTCTTGCCTGCCTGGGAAGCCAGTCCCGGAGGCCGCCCCAGAGGCCAGGCGCCAGCTCATGCCCGAGCAGCCGCAGACTCGGGCACTCACCGGCCGATGCCAGGTCTGAGTGTCCAGGCCCAGGCAGCGGAACCCTCCAGCCCAGGCAGCCCGCCCACCCACCTTCATCCCCCACCCACCTGCTGGTTCCCTCCCCTGCCTCCCACGCCTGGCCTCTCAGAGCCAGAAGCCAGAGCTGCCTGGAGGGGCTGCACCCCCCTTCTCCCACCTCGCAGGCCCGGCGGGCTTTCCCCTCGGGGGCCTCCCACAGACGAACCCCGGGAGGGCGTTGGATCCCCCTGGCCAGCTCGGGAAGGGGAGGATGGGAGAAGGTCTGGCTTCGCTCAGGCCCTGGGTGCCGGTGGGGGTGGGGGCGGAAGAGGGAGGGGAGCAGCGCCGGGCTCAGGGCAAGGGCGTGGGGTCGGGTCGGAAGCAGCGAGGTGAGCCCCAGAACTCCTTAGCCCAGGGAAGGGGCGCAGGTGCCAGCTCCGAGGCCCCCTCCCACGCCCGCGCCCGGGAAGGAGGGTTTCCCAGCGTCCGGTGGCGCAGCCCAGGGTAGGCCACAGCGGCCCCGAGGGCGCCCCGGGGTCGGCAGGTGGCCGAATCACCCCGAGACAGGGCCAGAGAACGCAGAGCGTTTCGCCATCTCGGAGAGGCAAAGCCGGGCACGTCCGGTCTCCGCCGACAAGTGCCTTCAGGCCCGGCGGGGCGACACCTCCGCGCGCCCGCCCGGGAGGGCTGGAGGTCGGCGGCCGCGGCTGCCAACGGGACGGGGCGGGGCCTGGCGGGCGGGGCGGGGCCTGGCGGGCGGCGGCCGCGGGGAGGGGGCGGGGCCGGGCGGGAGCCGCCCACTGCGCCGCGCGGGCCCCGACGGTCCGAGCGTGGAAGCGGCGGCGCCCGCCGAGCCGGGGCGGACGTGGGCAGCCGGGACCCGGGACGAAGCGGGAAGCCCCGGCGCTGCCGCGGCCGCAGGATGGCCGAGGTAAGTGGCGCTCTCGGGGCGCGAAGCCTCTGCCGGCGAGCTGGGGTCGGGGTGCCGCTCTGTGCCTCTCTGAGGTCCCTCTCGGGGCTCTCCTCAGGTCCCCTCCCTGGGGGCCCCATTCTCCGGTGCCACCCCTGGGGCCACCTGCGGGGCCCTTCCCCGAGAACCACCTCCCCAAGTTCCTCACCCCGGGCCTCTCCGAGCTAACCTCAGAGCCGGACCCCAGCCCCCGGAGGAGCAGCCGCGCGCACCCGCCCTGCGCCCTCCGTGACGGGCCGAGCGCTGCTGAGCGCCCCGCGCGGGGACCCTGCTCCCTGGGCCCTGGCGGGCGGGGCGGCTGGCAGGTGCGGGGCTCCGGAGCGCCGGGGCGGCTCGGGCGCCGGGGTCCCTGCGCGGTGCGCGCGCGGCGACCGCCGGGAGCGCCCAGCCCGCGCCCCGACCCGGCCCCGACCCGGCCCCGACCCGCCCAAGCCGAACCCCGCGGGCGCTCCTGGGACTCGCAGGCCAGATGTGCCGGCCTGGGCGGGGATCTGCTGCCGCTCCCGAGCTCGCGGAGACGCGTTCCCCGCCGAGGCGCCCGGCGGAGTGGCTGCCGCCGCCGCGCCGCCAAAGGCCGCTTCCCGAGGGCGCCACCGCCGGTGCGCAGGGCACCCCGCTACCAGAGCGGCCCGAGGCGCGGTCCAGCGTGGGTCCGGAGCGCCGCGCCTCTCCCCGCCACCCCCACCCCCAATCCCCGCTGCTGGCAGCACTTAGCGCTGCAGTCGGGGCAGACAGAGTGGGCCCAGCACGCAGACTCCGCGTCTTTCACGATACGTTGCCCTAGTGGAAAAGACCAAGATTTTGACTTGATGGAAGCGAGCTGGAGCCGGTGGGCGTCATCTTTCCCCTGGGACCTCTCGTCCCTGTTTACTGCTTTGATTTGCTGCTACCTCGGTGCCCTCCGCGGCGACGGTTCTCGGCCCCAGGCGGTGCCCATGCGCTGAAACTTTCTGGAGAGGTGCGCAGGCTGGCCTCGCGGCTAGCCTCCGCAGCCCGCTGGCAGACACCCTGCAAACGCCGGAACCGTGCACGGGTCAGCGTGGAATGTCTGTGTGCCGCGCACAAGAGCTCCACAGTGTGAAAAAGGCTCCAGGATTTGAGTTTTGCTTCAAATGTGGAGTAAAGTAGCCGCTGCTTTTGCACCCATGAATTTTGATAAATCACCGCCCTTCTCGCCAGCCCTCGGAGCGAGACGTGAGTCAGCCCCATGTCTCCTGACAGGTTTGCTGACGGCAGCTTCACCCAGAGGCAGGACTGCCCAGCCCCGGGCGCCGTCCCCGGGGCTGAGGAGGAGAAGTCGCCTCTCCCGACAGTGCCTTCAGACCCTGCATCTGGAGGGTCAGCGCCTCCCCAGCCGGTCAGGGGCGGCCCCCCTTCCCTCGGAGAGGAGGCTGCGGGGGTCTCCTTGGGACACCGCGGGGCCTGCGGGAGCAGAGGGCTGCGCTCCGCGTCGTCCGCGTTGTTGCGTCTCTGCGGTGGGGCAGGCCGGGCCCACGCTGCTCCTGGAGCCGGGCGGAGGGAGCCGCCGGCCGCTGGGCGGAGAAGCCGGACCGCCTCGCAGGGGCCGGCGTGAGCACGCGCGGCGCTGTGCGGAGACCGAGGCGCGTCTCCGGCTGCGTCTGTCACTGCGGGACCGCGGCAGCCCCGGGCTGGCCCGCACTGGGGAGGCGAGTCCGGCGGAGGAGCGCGCTCACCTCCCGTGGAGCCGCTCTCGCTGTGTCAGGCGGAGCCAGTCACAGTCAGACGCGCTCCGGAGCCCGCGCCTCGGTAGGTTTAGGGAGTCGGTCTGCTCAGTGCCTTGCTTCTGAGTGTTCCACCACAGACTGACTTACCGCGGTAGTTCATTCTTGATGTCTTTTCTGGGAAATGCTCAGAATGACTCGGTTTATGCAGATGGGACATCTGAAAAAGGGTTTTCCCATCTTTTAAATTGATTTGCACCCAAAAACTTTATTTCCCCTTGCATCGTCATTCTTGGAGCCCCTTTTTCCTAATTCTGGAAATTCCAAGATTGCTGGGTGGCACCTATTTCTACACACACAGACACACACACACGCCTGTTTCATCCAGAAGGCCTCCGTCTAAACAGAGCAGACAGCGGGGACCCTGGGGCGCCTTCTGGAACTTGGTGTAGCTGAGCTGGCGCCTCCTGTTCCCGTCCACACTTGGGCGTGGCTGTGAACCGCACAGTCTCGAGCGGTGCGGCCCGGGGGAGTGAGCATCTCTCATAGCGGCTGTGACGGGAGAGACGGGGAACCCGTGGCTGTGGGGCCAGGCCGCAGCCGCGTGGAGGGCGAGCTGCCCGCTCTGCCCAGGTCAGCGCGAGTCCGGCCCTTTGTCCCTGAGTAGCTGTATGAGCTCCTCTGCCCCGCCCGCTGCCGGCCTGCGCCTTCCGCGCACGCGGTCAGTCACTGTCCAGCCCCACGCTGCGCTCACAGCCCTGCCGGCCCTGCAGCCTCTGGCTGCCCCCGCGCCCTCCCCCGAGGCCGGATCCCCGGCCCGCGGGCCCGTCTCCGCCAGGCTGAGTTTTAAGGCCGTGACCTGGGTGGTGTGATGAAGTCGTCTTTTCTTCCTAAAAGCTTTTGAGGGCTTTTTTTTTTACACTTAGTTTTAAAAAATCGAGTTGTCATTAAGTCCCGTGAGAAAGGTTTCCAAGCACAGGTTTGCCAGGGTGCGTCCGCAGTCCCTTCGTGCCTCAGCAGCGGCAGCCGCTTGCCAAGCTGCGTTGCTCCAGAGCCGGCCGGCGGTCAAAACCAGCCTGGAGTGGAAGTGCCTTTCGCTTGGGTTTCGCTGCCTTCTCAGCGCCCGCTGGGAGCCCTGCCGCACGCGCCCCTCCGCTGGGGTCTCAGCCGTCCGCAGGTGGCCCTGAGGCCCCCCGATGTGGCGGCAAAGGGAAAAGCTGCCGTGTCACCGACACTGCTGTCGAGAGTCGTTGTTGGGTTTGTTTTTCAAAATGCCTTTGGTTTCTATGGTAATATTTGCATATTTTTCTACTTTTGATATTTTCCCTTTTTGGAACTAATAATTTTCAGAAAAAGCCACAGCTGTTAAATGATCTTGGCACAGAGCTTTCACTTTGATTCATAAAGATCAAAAGGACAAGGACTTTCCCCATCGCCGTCTTTGAACTGCACGAGGAGCTCCGGGCTCACGCGCCTGCCCCTCCAGGTGGGCCTGGCCCCCCTCGCCCTTCCGTGCCGGCCCCGCTCAGCAGGTGCCGGCCGGCCCCTGCAGTTTCCTCGAGTGCTGCCCCATCTGAGGCTTCCCGAGACCCTCCCCCGCGTGGTCCCGGAGACGCACCGGCCACTGCCCAGAGCCCCCGCGCTCCCCTGGGCCCGCAGAGGCCCTGGCCGCCGGCCCCGCCCCGCCCCGCCCGCCGCCTCTGGGGTTGCTCTCGCCCCGCCTCGGGGCCTGGCGCCACGGGCTGCCTTGTGCCCCGGCCCGCCTGCCCCCCTCCCCGGCCTGCATCTCCCTCAGAACCAGAGCACGGTGGAGGGGAACAGTCCTGGTTACTCAGCTTCTTTGCACTTGGTGCCGTGGAGAGTTTCCACGAGGCTGGGGCGGCCCAGAGCCCTGTGGCCAGGCAGTGGGACCCCACACGCCCCCCGGCCAGTCCTGTTTCAGCGGCTCCCGCCCCTCCCCGCCCCAGCCCTGGATCGCTTTGAAGCAAACCCCGGGCACCATATAATTTCATTCATAAATTTTTTAATAAGCAGCTCTGCCAGAGAAGGCTTCTCTTAAAGACAAAGGCCACAGACCCGTAGCGCCTAAAAAAGTCACCCGTGACTCAGGAGCAGCAATTAACCCTGCAGCGCTCCCGCGTTTCCTCGGTCATCTCCCAGCTTGTCGTTTCTTTGGTTCTTCCGAATCAGGGTCCAAACGAGGCCCCCGTTGTCTCCCCGCCGCCGCTCTCGCTCTCTTCCTGGCCCCTCACCTGAGAGAAGGCGGCCGCCGTGCGGAGCCGGGCCGCGCCCCTCGCGGGGGTCGAAGGCGCCTCCGCTCTGTGACTTCTGTAAACTGAACTTGATCGGACTCAAGGGGTCCCGAAGCCCCTGGGGTGGCCTGGCCCCTGGGGCCGCCACCGGCGCATCCTCAGGCGTGAGGCAGGCTGGTGATTGGCGCGAGACACCCTCTGGACCCCTGGACGGCCTCTGGCTCTCGCCATCCGCTCCGCACCCTGAGGGCCTGCGGGGATGGCCGCGGGCCGCCCTGGCCTTGAGAGTCGGCCCTGCTGGGCTTCCACGCGGCGGCGGCTCACAGCGAGCGGACACAGCCGCTCTCCGTCTGCTCCCCACCGGCCGTCTGGCCGGCTCTCCCCCAGTGCCCGGCTCGGACCTGGGGCGTGGCTCGGAGCCGAGGGGCCCAGGGCAGGCAGCCCGAGGTAGCTGGGGGCTATCGGCTGAGCCCAGGCGGGCGGCCTGGGGGGTGCCCTGGTCCAGCACCCCTGGAGCCGACATGCGCACCCCACGAGAGGGCCCCGCAGGGTCTCTGCCTCCAGCTACCTCACTGCCCCTCAGGCAGAATGGAGGTGCCATGGGTCAGCCTCTGCCGTGCATGCGGGGAAGACGCGGGAACTTCCAACAGAAAGTGAAAGAAGTCCTTGCGAGAGGAGGGTGGGGAGGAGATGCCTCGCCCCAAGTCAGAGGGCAGAGACTGCCTGCCCCCGCCCTGCCCAGGCCCTGGGCCAGGGGCCGCTCTGCAGCGCGGTGCCGGCGGGCGAGGCCACACCCCCGGCCTGCGGCTGCCCGGACGTCAGAAACACTGCATGACGGGGAGACGGCCGCTGTCGCCCGGAGCGCTGCGTGAGGCGCCTGCCCTGCCACGCCCCAGACCCGCCCTCTGGCCCACGTCGGGGTCACGTGACCACCGGGACACCAGATGCAGCCTGAGCCGGCCCGCGGGAGACGGCCCCAGGCCCAGCCCTCCGGCCTCCCCCTCAGCTGCTCCGTGGGGACGGGCGTGAGCCAGGAGCACGCCCACACTAGCCCCCGCGGCCACCTCCCTCTGCCCAGCGGCCTGCGGCCTGACCGGGCTACCTCACGGCCACCAAAGGGCCTCTGCAGCCCAGACACCAATCCCGGAGGCAGCCTCTCGCGGCGTCGCCGTGGTGAGGGGCTTTCTGTGGAAGGGAAACCCCCGACCGCAGGCGCTTGCTCCCGCCCCCGAGGGACGCACGGCTCCTTGCCCAGCCCGGCGGGCGCCCGCTCTGGCCTGGCCAGCCCCGGCCCGGCTGAGATGAGGCCGCCCGGCACACGGGCAGGGGGCGCTGGACCAGGCGTGGGCCTTGGGGTGCCCGTGGTTTCGGGGCCACCTCGCAGAGGCCTGTGTGGCGCAGACAGACCGGGGGCCAGCGCTCAGGGCTGCGTGTTGCGGCCGGGCCGGCGTCTTCTCGCCTCCTGGTCTCGCTCCCTAGCCTGGCCGCTGGGCCTCTGGGCTGGGCACCGCGGGGTCCCCTGTGCTGGCAAAGGCCGCCTGGCCAGGCAGCCCTGGCTCCTCCCGGAGGGCACACGGCGTGGGGAGGTGATCCGGCCTCCCGCCCCTCGCGGGGCAGCGCCCAGGTGCCCCTGGCCGTCACCTGCCCTCCGGGAACACCCGGGCCCCGCAGAGCGGCAGCCGCGCCTGGTGGGCTGTGCGGCCGGAGCCTGCCCGGGGCTCTGACTGGCGCTGATGGGCCCTGTGGACAGGGCGGCCACGGCCTGGCCAGAGAAGCTGCCTGCTGGACAGTCGCGCGAGCACAGATGACTCCCTGGAAGGACGCGCCTCGAGGGCCAAGCCTGACCCGAAATCCCAGGGGGCCTCGTGGTATCCCCTCCCCTTTCCACGCGAACCCCCAAGGCCCCGGGCCCCCTTCAGGCTGTGGCGTGTGGCACCTCCTGGAGGTGGAAGCAGCTTGAGGGACAGTCCTTGCTTGGGAGCGTCTCGGTGTGCACTGTCCTGCTGGCCAGCGGGGTCCGCCCCCCGCCGTGCGCCTGGCGCCCACTCCGAGGCCGGGTCAGCGTCCCCGGGGCCGAGAGCGGCCTGGCGTCGGGGGTGGAGCTGAGACCCTCGACGCCACTTGGAAAGCAGGTTGAGACCCCCTCGGCCGCACACACGGGCGCGTCAGGCCCGGGGCACCCCAAAGGGACTGAGAACGGGGGTGTCAGAGCTGCGGCTGTCTCACGAGCGAGCGGGGCTATGGCAAAATCTGCTCTGCGATTCTGGGGGGCGGAGCTAGGCCGGGGTGCGCAGGGGGACGCTCCCAGCTTTGCGATTTGATTTGCGCGAGCACTTTCCGCCCCGATTAGCACTTCCTGGTTTGGTTTCATTTTAGGAGTTTTCGCTTTTGCTCCTGGTGCCGTGGTTGTGCTCCAGGGAGGGGTTCTGAGGGGGCGGGGACCCCAAAGGCCTTAGTGCTGCTGCGTCTCCTCAGACCCTTGCTAGTGGCTCTGGCGGCTCACAGCTCCTCAGAGACATTTCCACGGGCTACGAGCTCTAGTGTGCCTCATTCAAAGAGGCTGCGCGCCCCGCAGGCCCCCCGTACGGCACCCTCAGGGGTGGGGTGGAGGCGGGCCCCCAGCCCCTGCAGCCGCACCACCGAGCAGGGGGAGCCCACACACGCCTTCGACTCGCCAAGCTCCCCGGGTGAGCACCTGCCTGCGCCCCCGACCGCAGCCTCGGGCGTGTGCGGCTGCACTCCTGGAATATTCTGGAGGGCAGAAATGAAAGCCGGTGTCCACCATGAACTTCGGCACGGGCTGCCTCTGGGCGGTGCAGCTGGAGGGCAGCGCAGGACACGTCAGACGCCGACTCAAGGATTTGAGCGGTGACTCGGCCGGGCCGTGTGGCGCCGAAAGTCACTGGGAAGGGGAAGCAAACCGGGGCGTCGGCCGGCACCCCGCACCCGCGGCCCGGGCCCGCCAGTCCCTCCGCCTCTGCTTCCCGCCTGTCCTCATCCCGCAAGGGGTGCCCCGGACCTGGGCTCTGGGCCCGCCGCCGCCCGCCCGTCTGCCCTCCTTCATTGCCCAGTCACGCCCCACGGCCTCGGTCAGCTGCTGGGCTTCGGCGTGCCCACTGCTTGCGGGTCACGGCGCTGCTGCCGGAGCGTCCGAGCGCAGTGCTCGTTCTCTCGGGCCCCCCACGGAGACGCCCCGCCCCGCGCCCCCTGTGGCCTCTGTGCACTCGCGGCCGCAGCTCCGCGGCTCGGCGCTGAGGTGGACGCGTGGCGACGCCCTCCCTGGCCTCGTGGCCAGGGCCCCTCCGCGCCATCTCTGCTGGGGGAGGGCCCAGCCTCCGCTGGCCGCGTGCGGGTCTGGGGCACAGCCGGGCCCACGCGGGGTGCAGGCCGCGGGCGTCCTGCCGGCCACCTCAGCCGCCGCCTTCTCGTTGCAGGGCGTGGGCTGCAGCCTGGACTGCGCCTGCCAGCGCTTCCGGCCCGGGAGGACCAGCCACCGCCGGTGCGGGCAGTGCGGGCACGGATGGGTGGCCCACGGTAAGGCGGGCGCGGGGCTGACGTGCCCGTGTGTGGGGAGGCCTGACCCGCGTGGGGGTGCTCCCAGCCGGGGGGAGGTCCCTGCAGCAGCTGGGGCTCGGGCGTGTCCGGCGCCAGGGGCAGCCCCAGTCCCCAGCGCAGCCGCCGGCCGGGGTGCCAGACGAGGCGCGGGGCTGCCCTCCGCACTTTAACCCGGGTGGTCGGGAAAGAGCTTCCGGCCTGGCCGTGGCCGGAGACTCTGCTTGGTGCAGCGCGGCCCCTCGCTCGTCTCGGGCTGAGGGGCTCGGCCCGCGCGTCCTGAGCTGCCCGCCCGCCGGCCCCGCCGGTCAGCCACTCGCCGCGGGACTGGAGTGACCGGGACGGATTTCTCGTTTCGCTGCACGCTAGCTCGTTTCAGGCTACGTGTCGGAGCCGTGGTGGCCGCCGTCCACTGCCCGGGCAGCTGGACGTGGGTGGCTTCACCCGCCAGCCCAGGCCTTAGGCCGCGGCCAGACTCCGTCCTCTCAGTCACATCACCCGGGCCCCTGCGCTGCCCTTTTCTGCCGCGGTATGACCTTCCGCGCCCTAAGGGCGAGAGGGACGGCCCAGCCCCCCACGTCGCGGGCGCGTGTGCCCCCCGCAGCAGCAGCCGCCCTGGCCAGTGCCGGCCGAGACGCAGCGCTTCAGCCGCAGCATCTCTCCTTCGACCCTGCAGCTCTGAGCAAGCTGAGGGTCCCCCCGACGTGCCCCGCGAGCCCGGCGGAGGTCGTCCAGTCCAGCGTGGTGTTCGACATCAGCAGCCTCATGCTGTACGGGACCCAGGCCATCCCCGTCCGCCTCAAGATCCTGCTGGACCGGCTCTTCAGCGCGCTGCCGCCGGCCGAGGTCCTGCGCATCCTGCACGCCCTGGACTGGACGCTGCAGGACTACGTCCGGGGCTACGTGCTGCAGGTGGGCGCGCGCCAGCCTTCCAGGCCTGAGCCCCCCCACGGCCCGGAGGTGTCAGGAAACCGGGTTCCGCGCCCCGGAGGCAGCCAGGTCACAGCGCGGCAGCCCCGCTCCGGCCTGCCGCCCGCCCCGCCCGGCCCCGAGCGGTCTAGTCCTCGCCCAGGCTCCAGGCCCCTCACGCTCTCCCCTCCTCTCCGCGCAGAGCACCCCCCGCCCGCCGTGGGCCGCTCCGGGGCCCGGACAGCATCGTCTCCTGCGGGAGAAGCGCCGGCGCCTCCTGCCGGCGCTCTCGGGCCGTCAGCCCTGCTGGCAGCACCGCAGGGCTCCGGGGCCAGCACGGCCCAGGCCTCACCGCAGGCCGCTCCCTGGGCGGGCCTGGACGCCCAGCGCCTCTCCCGGCCCGCGGGGTGGGCCTGTCCTGGCCTCCGGCTGACAGGCTGGGCGGGGCGCCCCTGGGCGAGCCGCTCTCTGGCTCAGGCACCCCGAGCTGGAGCCAGCCCCAGGCATAGCCCCAGCCGCCCCCGAGGGCGGGACCCCGCAGCTGCAGCAGCCTCCGCGGGGCGGGGCGGGGTCTGGCCTCCTGGCGCGGTCGCTGTTTAAGGGGCCTGACCCGCCTGCTTTCTAGGGTCAGCAGGAAAACTGGAATCAGTTGCCTTGGCCCTCGGGTGCGTGAGACGGGTGAGGTGGCGCTCCTCGCCGTCCGGGCACTCCGCGCGTGGGAGCCGCGGCAGGCCCCAGCTGCGCGCTCGGTGATGAAATGCTCACCGCCGTTTGGGGCGAGCCCCGGCTGGGGTCTGCGGGAGCCGCGGCCCCTTGTCGCGCCTCTGCCAGCGGCAGGCGGCCCGTGCGTCCAGCGTGAGCCGCGGGGCAGCGTCGGCCTGCAGCGGGCAATACGGGCCGCCGGGGCCGCCGCCCTCTCTGAGACAGACGTCACCCTGCGCGGATGACGCACGTTTTCACCTTAGCGGGAAACGGTCGCACCTAACGCAGCGCCATCTCTGGCTCCGCGGCCGGACGGAAAGTCGCCGCGGGTCCCCGAGCCCGGCCAGAGGGTCTGCTTTTCTCCCTGGGGCCGCGGACCCGCGGGAGAGCGGGCGGCCCGCGCCGTGGCCAGGCGGAGGTCATTCTGCGCGCGGCGGCCTCGCACTGGGCCCGGGGGCGGGCAGCTGCGGGGACTGACCTCTCTCCTTGCGGCGCAGGACGCGGCGGGGAAGGTGCTGGACCGCTGGAGCGCCGTGACCGGGGAGGAGGAGCTGGCCGTCCTGCGGCAGTTCCTGCGCTTCCGCGAGACCAAGCCCATCGTGGAGCTGATGGCCGCCCAGGGCGGGGACGAGCCGCCCCTCCTGCCGCCGGCCGCCGGCAGCCTGGACATCCGCGCCTTCATCGAGAGCTGCGGCCTCCGGGGCGCCGGCCTTCCCGGCCCTGGGGCCCAGGGGAGCCCCGGCAGCGTGCACCCCTTCGAGAGCCTCGCCAACAACATGACCTTCCTGCTGCCGTTGCAGCTCCTGAGCCCGGTGCCCCCGGCGCTGATGGGGGCGCTGCCCGAACCCTACCTGCTGGAGCCGGCGCCGGCCCCCCAGCCCCCGCCGGACGCGCCCGCGCCCTTCCCGGAGGACAGCTGCGCCGCACCCAGGTGCCCGCCGGGCCCGGCCGAGACCGAGCCGGGCCTGGGCTTCCCCGAGACGGGCAGGCAGCGGGACGGCGGCACCCCCCCTGGGGACGCCGGCCCCTACGCCCTGGTCACCCCGGGGGAGCGGACACGGCTGTCCCCCGAGACCAAAGCGAAGCCGGAGCGGGGCGGCCTGGGCCCCAAGAAGGGCCGGGTGTTCTGCGCGGCCTGCGAGAAGACCTTCTACGACAAGGGCACGCTCAAGATCCACTACAACGCCGTGCACCTGAAGATCAAGCACAGGTGCACCGTCCAGGGCTGCAACATGGTGTTCAGCTCACTGCGCAGCCGCAACCGCCACAGCGCCAACCCCAACCCGCGGCTGCACGCGCCCGCCAACCGCAACAGCCGGGACAAGGACCTGCGGCACAGCCTGGGCCTGGCCGCCCGCGCCCCGCAGCCCGCCTTCCCGGGCACCCCGCCCGCCTGCCCCGGCCTCGGCCACCCCGGGGTGCTTGTGCCCAACCTGAGGACGGCCCAGCCGGTGCTGCCGTTCTACCGCAGCCCGGCCACGCCGGCGGAGCTGGCCCACACGCCCGGGGCGCTGCCGTCCCTGCCCCTGCTGTCCTCGGCCAGCCCGGAGCAGCTGGCCTGCACCGCCGTGCCCTTCGACGCCCTGCCCAGGAAGAAGTCCCGGAAGTCCAGCATGCCCATCAAAATCGAGAAGGAGGCCGTGGAGCTCGTGCAGGAGAAAAGGCGCAGCCCGGAAGGGGGGCCCGCCCTGCAGGGCGTTGGCAGAGGGGGGCCCGGGGCTTGCGGTCCGGGGCCCGGCGGGGCGTCCCCGGGGAGCTCCCGGCCGGGGGCGGCCCTCTCCGCGGCCGAGAGGCCAGGGCCAGAGTCCAGGGGCGGCCTCGGCCACACCCCCGAGCCAGCCGCTCGCCACGCCGAGAGGGACACGGAGCGGAGGCCGGGCCGGACGGGGGCCCCCGGGGAGGTGGGGGGCGGTGGCCGGGAGTGGCCCCTGCCCGGGGCGGAGCCCTGCGCCCAGCTGCCGCGGCCCGTGCTGGCAGGCGGGCTCCTCGGCGCGCTGGCCCCCGGAGGGCCGGCTGGCCCCTGCTTCGAAGACCTGGACGCGCTGGCGCTCGCCGGCCGGCACACGCTCGCGGGGAAGGAGGGGGAGCCCCGCTTCCAGTGTGGTGTCTGCAGGAAGACCTTTAAAAACGCGTGCGGGGCGAGAATGCACCACAAGAACGCGCACGCCAGAGAGACCCACGCGTGCACGGCGGGGGGCTGGGGGGCCACCTCCCCGCCCCGCAGGAGCAGAGACAGGTAAGGCACCTGGTCGGCCGCCACCTCTTTCACGCTGCCGGTCGTGCGAACATGGCGGCCAGGCCGGCCGGCCCCGCCCGTGGCCTGGGGGCCTGGGCGCGCCCTGCTGAGGTCCGGGGGCAGCAGTGTCCTGGCCGGGGCTGCTGTCCGGGCAGGGCCATGCGGAGCCCTCAGCCCTGGACCGTCCGCTCCGACGCCGGAGTCCCGCCAGCCCCAGACCCGGCCTGGAGTGGCGGAGGCCCCGCCGGCTGGCCCGTGTCCCTCTGTGGGGGTGCGTGCAGCCGGGGGCCGGACTGGGCGCTGAGTGCAGACGCGCCTCCTCCTGCCGCGGCTCAGGACGTCTCAGTCGCTCGCCGCGCTCGGGGCGCGGAGCGAGGCGGGTCCGGGTCGGGGTCTTGGCAGGCCCCCCACTCCTCGCCTCCGTCTGCCGAGCGAGACGCTCCTCTGCTGCCCGGTGGCCTCTCTGTTCGGGAGAGTCACTGCTTGGTGGAAGGCCCTTAAAACACTGGAGCGAAGAATGAAGGCGATCAGCAGGCGTGGCGCTGCGGGAGCGGCCTGGTCTGCCGTGCGGGCTGCCCGCACACGCGTGTGCGCACGTGCACACACACCCCCGAGCTGCTGCAGGCGCGGGTCCCCGTGTGCAGGCCGCCGTGTGCCGCGGGGCGTCTCCACGCGCCAGCCGCCTTCCTCGGGCCTGCAGAGGCGCGGGCAGCGGCGTGACCCCGAGGCGGCACCCAGAGCGCAGCGTGGCAAGGGCCACGGGTGGCGGAACTGGAACGCCCAGCAGCTGCCACGAGCCTGCCGTGACGCAGCCCCGCGCTCTGGCCGCGGCGGCCGGCCGGTCAGGGCGAAGGTCCACCTCACACCTCCTGGCGTGGCCGGCCGCAGGGCGAGGCGCGGGGCATGAGGGGAAGGTCCTCCTGCTGTTGTGGGGTGTGAGCCCAACACAGGGCGCCCCAGCTGGTGAGCCGCCCTCTCCGTCGCCCGCGAGAGGAGGCCTGTTGCCACGGTGGACATGAGGGCCAAGACCGCGCCGGCGGGCGGCCTGGTGCTCACGGCGCTCTCCTGGCGGCTGCCCCGCGGGTGAGGCGGCGGCTCGAGTCCGCATGGGTCTTCACGTTTATTTTTACGTGTTTCGTGTTTTCTCCCCCGGCCCCCCCGCCGGCGTCCCCGTGTGCACCCCACGCGTGGCCGCCCGTGCCGACGCCGCTCGTCCCGAACCTGCGACGTAGAGCGCGTGCGGCAGGCTGGGTCTGCGCTGGTCCCCGTCAGAGAGGAGCTCCGGCCGCCCTGAGGAGGACGGGGACCCCGGCAGGGGGTGGGGGGCCTGCCCCACTGCCTCCCACAGGGCCAGCGGAGCAGGCATCCCGCTGATGGAGGGGGCTGCTGCGGGGTGAGCGCCGCCCCTGTGGGCCCACGGAGGCATCCAACCAGACCCTTGGAGAAGTCTGGGAGGGCTTCCTGGAAGAAGGGGTATGTCTCAAGCAGCAGTTCTCAGACATTGCCGTCTCACAATCCCCTTACAAAGTCTTAAAACCTCCGGACCCTCAAGCACTTTTGTCTACTTGGATTTTTCTCCCTATTAGTACTTGCTGTATTAGCAATTAAACCTGCAAAACTTAATATTTATAAAATCACTTAAAATAGTAAGCCCGTTGGAGGCCCCCCTTGTGGCCTAGGGGTGAGTTTCAGGCTGTTACGGCTAAGGCGTGAGTGTGGTCCCAGCCAGGGAGTGTCCCCCAGGGCGCAGCAGACCCCTCCTGTCTCCCCGCTGCCCCTCAGCAGTGGGTTTCAGTGGATCTGCCTGTTCTTCTCCCCACTCTGTCTCTGGGGAGTCCTCTCACCCCCACACCCCTGGCCGGCACCCCAGCTCTTGTGTGCACCAACAAATAAATCTTTAAAAAACAACAGCAGCAATAAGCCCATTTTGAGTCGCTGTGTCCAGGACAGAGGGACGTTTTGGGAACGTCTGCTGCGTGGAGAAGCGCCCTCTGACTTCTGTTCCCGCAGCAGCTGCACCCCGGCTCCGGCCTGGAGAACACGCCGCCAGTGTCATCTGGAAATGCGCTTTCACTCCAGCGATGCTGGGGGGGTCTCGGAGGGGGCGGGCGCTCAGCCCCTCGGACACCCTCTGGGCTGGCTGGGCTGGCTGGTCAGGGTCGGGGGCGCAGGGCCCAGGTCAGGCCGCGCACAGCATCAGCAGGGTCCGCCGGGCCTCGGGGGCTGGCCGCAGCTCCGGCCGAGGCCTGCGGGGTCCCGGAGAGGCCTGAGCGGGCCCAGCAGGTGTCTCCTCTGCACGGCGCCCTGCCCCTCAGGACCCCCACCCCGGGCGGGGCGGAGCCGGCTTGCAGAGGCGGTCACGAAGCGCCAGGGCCGCGGGCAGCGAACCCCACACGCTGGAGGGACTAGACCAGCCGGCGCGTCCCGCGGACTCCGGAGCGGGTGGCTCTCGGGAGGGCGTGGCCGCCTGGCCTGGCTCGCGGCCGCCTGGGGAGGGGCCTCCCCTGCAGCGTCCGCGGCCTCCAGGCGGCGGCCGAGTTGTCTTCAGAGTCAGTCAGCGGGGGTCTGTGGGCGCGGCTGGCCTGACCTGACAAGTTCTGTCCAAATGAGGCTGCGGGGCAGGGCGCGGCGTAATGGGCACCCTGCGCCGAGAGGGGGGCGCGGGCGGCTGGCTCAGTCGCTGCGTCTGCAAAAGCCCGGTCTGGGCCGACCGGGACGCGGCGGGCCCGGGCCGTGTCTTCAGACGAGCGCCCCGACGCTGGGGGCTTCAGTCGGCACCTTGAAGAGGCCAAAGACTCAGACGACGCGGCCACAGGGCGGCCCGTCCTCCCCTCCCCCCACGGCCGGGCGGGTGGCCCCTGGGGGCAGTGCTCTGGGGGACCCCCTCCCCAGGCGGGCTCACGCTCCCCGTGAGGTCCGGGCATCACTGCGGCGGCGAGGGCGGAGCTCGTCCCCGGAACCCTGCCTGCGCCCCCGTGGCGGCCCTTCCCGCGGGCAGGGGCGGGAAGCAGGAGCCGCCCCCGCCCGAGGCCTCGAGGTCTTCCCGAGCGCGGGACCTCAGGCAGCCCCGCCGCCGCCAACCGTCTTCTCGCTCTCCGGACACAGCTCAGACCTACACCCGCAACCCCGGGCGCCGGGCCGAGAGGCGCCGGAGAGCAGCGGAGACCCCCTCCGGGCCGCCTGCCTGCTGGAGGACGCGCCCCCCGAGGCCCACCCCGACGCGGCGTCCGCGCAGCCGGACCCCGGGCCTCCGTCATCCTCCAGGGCGCCGGCCGGACAGGCGGCCTGGTCTACCCGCCGGCCCCGGTGCGCAGCGCGGGCCTGGCCTACGCGGCGGGGCCTGCCGGCGAGGGCACCCTGCTGGACCTGAGCGCGGCCCCCAGCGTGAGGGCGGAGCGCAGCAGCCCCTCTTCCTGGGGCTCCGACGGCGAGCGAGGGGCGGGGCGCTCCTGGACGACGGGCCCCCGGGGGGACGAGCACCCCCTCTGCGTCCTGATGGACCAGGTCGACCCCAGCGTCGCCCGCCCGCCGGCCGGGCCCGCCGCCTGCCACCTCTGCCCGAAGACCCGCGGGAGCCGGGGGCCCTCCGCGCGCACCCGCGCCGGCTGCGCACGCGCACGGTCCCCGGCGGCGTTGTCGTCCGCGCGCAGCAGGGACAGACACAGCCGGAGCCCCAAGCTGCACACAGGCCCCCGCCCAGCCCCCGTGACCAGCCAGAGCCCCGGCGGCCGCTCGCGCCTCAGGAGTAAGGTCGTTCAGGGACAGGCCCTGACTCGCCGGGGGCGGGGCGCAGCTGCAGACTGCCCCTCGCGCGTCCACAGCAGGGAGCCCCGCGGGGGTGGCCAGGGCAGCCCGCCTGCCCCCTTCCGGCCCGGAAACGCGTTCCCGGCCTGCTTCCGCACCCCTGGAGCGCTCCGGCTGCCGGGCGGCAGGGGCCTGGCCTGGGGCCCGCGGAGAGGGCAGTGAGTGGCCGGCTGGAGCCGCCCGGATCCGGCCCCTGTCCTGCCGCTGCCTGCAGCCTGAGTCTGGGGACGCGCCCCTGGGCCCCGCCTGCACTCGGAGGGGAGAAGGGCCTTGGTGGTTCCCGCCAGAGCCTGCGGCTTCCTCCAGGGGCCCCAGAGGGAGCAGGGTGCGCCTAACCTGGGGAGCTCGGGTGTCCCAGAGCCCCGGGCCTCGCCCTGCACCCGAGTTCGGGAAGCTGGGCGGGGAGCGACCCCCTGGCTTAAACTTCAGCTCTTCTGTTTAATTTAACATTTATCATATTTAATTTGTGTGTGTTTGTGAGCATTTGGGGTGCCCTGGGGTCCCTGTCTGGGTGCAGATTGAGGGACACCTCGCCCTCGCCCGGTGAGCCCGGGGCTGCCGCGCCCCCAGACCCACACGGGGTGGGGGCCGGCTCAGGGCCCCAGGTCCCGGCGGCCGGAGGCCCTCAGCGCTGCAGCTCGCTTCCCGGCAAGGTGGTCCGGGCGCCCCACACGCTGCCGCCGACGGGCGGGCGCCACGGGGAAGCCGCAGGTCGGGTCTCCTGGGCCGGCGCTGGACCAGACCCCCGCTGCCGACCCCGCTGCGGGGCCAGGAGGCGCGACCCCCGCCTCGCAGCGGAAAGCCCGCCCCCCTTCCGCGTTCCGGCCGCGAGGGCGTCCGAGCCGTCCCGGGCCCGCGTGCACGCTCCAGCCGCCCCGCGCCGGGGCTCGAGTGCAGCGGCTTCCTGGGGTCGGGGAAGGCCCACGGCAGGCCCGTCTGAAGAGCACGCCTTTGGCAGCGGCTTCGGGGAGCGGCGGCTTCGGGGAGCAGCGGCTTCGGGGAGCGCGCCGTAGGAGCGGGCGGGCACAGGCGCCTGCGGAACCGGGGCCGTGGGTGGAGCCCCCGCGCGCCCGGCCATCCGAGGCCCCGGCCATCTGAGGCCCGCGAGGAGAGACCCCGGCGAGGAGAGGCCCCGGCGGGGAGAGGCGCTGGCGGGTGCGGCCGGAGCCTGTTCCGGCCCGAAAACACGGGCCGCTTCGGACTCGCGCGCTGCCCGCTCCCTCGGGCGCTTGTTTCTGCGCGGGCTCAAGATCGTCTTTTAACCCCGCGTCTCTCCCGCCCTTTCAACGTGCGGAACGCGGGTCCCGCGGGGTGGTGCGCCGGAGGGGGGCCCCGTGCCCGCGGCTCTGGGCTCGCCGGCCTCCAGGGCCTCGGCCGGGGGTCGGATTCCTCAGGCGGACACGCGGCCCAGCCCAGCTCCCTGGCGGTGTGGCCAGAGGGTCAGGCAGAGGGACGCCCCTGGGCCGCGGCCCCGGCCCCGGCAGCCTCCAGCGAGGTGGCCCCAGCGAAGAGCGCACGGAGCGGGGGTCTGCTGTGGCGCGGGGCTCTCGCAGCGACCCTGAGCGCGGCGCCCCCGCGGAGGGCCGGGCTGGGCTCGCGGGCTGGGGTGAATGGCGCCCCCTGCTGGCGCGTTCTGCTGAGGCACAGGTGGCTCCTGCGTCCTGCGGGACAGTGCCCGGGCGGGGCGGGGCCTCCACACCCCCAGGCCCGAGTTCCCCTTCCTGGAAGCAGAGGGTCCCTGGTGGGGGCCTCGCGGGCCGGGGAGGCCGCCAGTGGCCCCGAGCGCAGCCGCGGCCCCTGGCGCTGGACCTTGCACCAGGTTGAGGTTTGGCTCCAGGTGCCGCTGCGACAGGAAGAGCGGGTCCTCGCTTTCTCGAAACGCCGCCCAGCTTTTCGGGGGACAGGGAGAACGGCAAGGCCGGGCCCCCAGCCCCCGCAGGTGCCGGCGCGAAGTGAGGGTTCCCTCCAAACCCCACTTTATGGAGCAGTCGGGGCCTTGTGGCAGCTCCTCTGAGACGGGTCCTGGCCACGCCCTGCGCCCTCGGCTTCCCGGGCAGCCGGCCCCTTGGGCACCTGTGGGGGGGGGGCGTCTCCCTTGGGAAAACTGTTCTGGCCCCTTGGCCGCCTTTTAATTCGGCTTTTACATTTCTGTCAAGAAAAGTATTCAAAATGTGGATTTTATCTGTAAAGACGTGCTATGAACGACACAATGATTTGGTTTCAAGCATGGCCAGCTCCTCTCTCATCTCACGCACTGAGGACGTCCACCCCCACCCCGGGCCTGAAGGCGCAGGGCCGGCCGGCAGATGCTGGGGCTGCCGTGCGCAGCAGCGTCTTCCTGTCACAGTCTAGCGATTTCCACCAGAAGGGAATTTATTCAGCCACCCCAAGCGGCCCGCAGAGCCCCGGGGAGGCTGGACCCAGCCGTGCGGGCCCCAGGCCCACCAGCAAGACCTTGTCTCTGGGGCGCCCCAAACCCCTGCCCTCAGGGACTTGGGTCCAGCCTCCTTGCCCCAAGAGCCCGCCCGGGTGCCCAGGCCAGGCCCTCAGCCCTGCAGGGGCCCACTGGCCACCCCGCTGCGTGGGGCGCTGCTGCCCAAGGAGGCCCGTCCAGCCCTGGACCCGCCTCCCCAGTGGGCGCATCATGGACACTGGGGGGCCTTTTGGGGGGGCCTTGGCTGCGTGAGTCTCAGTGATTCTCCAGTCGTGGGGCTGCTGTTCCATGAGCTTGAAATCGGGCTCCCACCCCCCGCCACGGGCGTCCACGGCGGCACCTGCAGCCCGGCCTACGTGAGGCCCAGACGCTGTGGCCGGGGCGCTGGGCGGCGGCACTAAGGACAGGACAGAGAGCAGCCCCGCGGGGGCCAGGGGCCAGCCTGCACCCCGACCCGGCAGTAAAGGCTGAGACCATCCACCGAGGCCAGCTGGCCCTGCCTGGTCTGGGCGGGCAAAACCCTGGTCAGGCCAGTGCCCCCCTGTGTGGGAATCTGCCTCTCACGCCGCGGATCTGAAACGTGGCTCTTTCTCGGTGTCCGCACGCCGTCGTTTCAGCTTGTGTTTCCTCCCCGGCCAAGGCTTGGTGGGTTTTGTTGCTTGTTTTTATTCCAAGTTTCTCAGGTTATTTGTTTCCCTGACCTTGGTTCCCGCCTTCTGTTTCGTCACTTCATGGGGCAGCGAGACCCGCACGCTGGCAGCCTGGAGCTGACCGGTTCCTGCCGGCCTCAGAGCCAGTCGGCCTTCGCAGGTGTCCCGGAGACACTGGGGACCTCGGGCCGCACTGATGACTTTTAAATTTCTAAGTGGAAGGGGCTCTTTAAATTTGTGTTGTTAATTCCGTTTCATTCCGTAAGCAGAGTGCTGTCAGTCATTTTCTTCTTGATGGAGGTGAATATTTCCTCTGTGACCTTCTAGAACCTCCGTTTTTACTGACCATCTCCGTGGGCCTGGTCACCGCCGGCCACCACCTCTGCCGGTCACTGGGCTGGCTCATAGAGGCCAGAGGGTCAGCCGCGCCAGCTTAGAACCCGGGATGAGGGTCGATTTTGTCCCCGAGTGCCAGTGCCGATCCCCCTGGAACCCAGGCCTGGTTCGTGAGCCGCTCCGTGATGCGTGTTTGTGGTTTCTTAATTTCTGGTCTCTGTTATTCTTTCCTCCTTTGGGGATCCGCCTTCCCGTTCCTCTGGGTTCTGGTGGCGGAGTCACAGGTCAGCGCTTTTCGTCCTCTACCCCTAATAGTCAGGCGCTTCAGACCCCACGCAGCGTGAGCGCCTGCCGTCCAGGGCAGCTGCGCCGTTTGCAGTAAGTTCAGGTCACAGTGCGTCGTGATTTCCATTGTGATTTCTTCCCTTACTCGTGGGTTATTCAAAACTAGTCAAGAAAAATACTGTTTGACTGCTAAATATTTGGATTTTCCTACTTATCTTTGTATTATTGATTTCTGGCTTAATTTCGTTCTGGTCAGAGAATATACCACGCTGAATTTTAATTATTTGGAGGCTACTAGGACTGGCGCCGCAAGCCAGGATATGGATAATTTCAGTAAATGTTTCACGTGTGTTTGAAAATAATGTGTATTCTCGGTGGTTACTGGAGGAAATGGGGGGATTGTGGAGGGGGGCCGGGGACGTTGGCGGGGGGAGTGGGCGTGTGCTCCTCCAGAAGAGCAAGTGTCACCCTGAAATTAAAATAAAAATTAAAAAAATAAACACCTAGAAATGAAAACAGTAAGTATTCTACGGCTATTGGCAACTGTGCTCCAAATATGCCATTAAGACTAAGGGCCGCTTCTCGTTACTCAGATCTGTGTTCCTACTGCCATTTTTATCCACTTATTCTGTTAGTTCTCAACAGAACTGTGTTGAATCTCTCACCTGAATGTATTTACTGTCTTTAAATTGTTCACATATCTTTATCTATCTATCTATCTATCTATCTATCTATCTATCTATCTCTCTAGATAAAGATATAAAGACATCGACCTATCTATATATAGAGAGAGAGGTTATGTTATTATATGTACAAACTACAAGGTAAGTATTTTGTGTGTTTCTAGTGAACGGACCCTTTTATCGGGCTCTCCTCAGCCCATTCCCCTCTGTGGCAGTGTTGACACTCGGGGCAGAATAATTATGTACTTGGGGAGGTGCTGTCCTGTGCGCTGAGGCTATCAAAGTGTCCGCTCCTGTCTGTGGCAGACCCCCGCACACCCAGCAACCCAGAACCACGCTGGACATTTCCGAGTGTCCAGCGGGGGCAGAGCTGCTCCTGGCGAGCCCTGACCACAGCGCCGCCCTGTGCCACAAGTCTCCTTCGTCTGCGCTCGTGAAGCCACGTCCTGTCGGGGCCGCCGTGGAAAACGTGGCTTTCGCCTTAGCTCCAGGTGCGTCTCCTGTGGGCAGCAGCAGGTCGCCCTCTCCGCACCCGTCTGGCAGCCTCTTCGTTGCAGCTGGGACATTTGTTCATTTTTCCTTTGACGTCACACCCGCGTGCGGGTCAGCCCGGCCGGGGACCGAGCTCACGCACCGTCGGCCTTCTCGCACTGCCCCGCCTGGCTTTCCCTGTCTGTGACCCACCCGTAGCCGAGCGCCCTTACTGCTGTTGCAGCGCGGCCCAGCGTCACGCGGCAGAGGCAGAGCCTGACGACGGCCTTTCGTAACACTCAGCGCTGAGGGCCTCAGAGCCCCTTCCGCAGCCCACAGCCTCCAAGCTGGGTCCGCAGTGGCTTTACACCTGCCCTCCATTACGCCCGCCCCTCCGTGCTCTCAGAGTGCAGCTCTAATTCCGCAAAAGGCGACCAAGCAAACTATGTCACAGGAGCAGAACGGAGGTCACACGAAGTAGCCAGAAACTGGGTCTCATCTGGGTCCAGGGAAGAGAGCCGCCTCGCATAAACGGGGGGCGAGGGCATGTCCGTCCTCTTGCTGGCTCAGGCTGCCTTGAAGTGGGGGTGAGGGTTTGCACTCTCATTCACTAGAACATTCCCCCCTTTGTCTTATGATTCCAGTCACGTCTGTGGTTGGGCTGGTTCCAAGGCCTCGTCGGGGAATAATGGCTGACAGTGTCATAGCAGTAAGAGCTTTGCAGTCCCCACCTGTGTACCTGCATACCTGAGAAGGGCATTTAGGAGGCATTAGCCAAAATAAAACATCAAATACATCAAAATTACAGGGGAAAAAATGTAAACTAGTTTAACTTATTTAAAAAGTTTCTCTCCACCCTGATCCCAATTACATTTAACAGTACAGCAAAAACATCTGAACTAAACCTATTTTTAGTCCAAATAACCTATTTTTGCATAATGTCACAGGGCAGAATAACCAAACAGCTATTATAGCTGGCTTTGTGGGAGTACTCCGTAGAGAATCATAATGAAATTATGCAAAACTAGACTCTACCGTAAGTGGTAAAAATTACTACCACCATTTTAATACTATGTTGGTAGCAAAGGGAGAGAAAATGTAAACTAAAGTTAGCTTTGTTTAAAAATGTAAAAGGGGGGCCTCCCCGGTGGTGCAGCGGTTAAGTGCTGCGCTGTGGAGCTGTCGGCAGCGGCAACGTGAGTTCGATGCCCGGCCAGGGAGATTCCCACATGGCGCGGCAGACCTCTCCTGCCTCACCCGTTGCTCCCCTCAGCAGTGTATTTCTGTCGATCTGCCTGTTCTGCTCCCCGCTCTGTCTCTGGTGAACCCTCTGGCCTGTACCCCAGCTTGTATGCATAAATAAATAAATCTTTTAAAAATAAACAAATAAAAAATAAAAATGTAACAGTTCTGCAGATCCTGGTCAGTAAAACAAGAAAACTTTCCTTAAAATAAAAACAAACAAAACCACCAGTATGATTTAGAACAAAGCTTATCACAAATCAGGTTGTACAGTCAAAAGTTCCATTAATTTGAATCAGTTGAGGCCTTTTTCTTGCAACAATTTTTTAGAAACAATTTCGCAAATACTAGACCATTGAAGCGTACAATATTGCAGGACAATAGTTAAAATTAACAATTTACATACATGTAAGGTAATGAGAAGTTTTACTCAAGTTTTAGAAAATCAACATTAACACTTCTGTACATGCCAAAGTTTTTCCTTTTTCCCAGTGACAATGCTTTTTCTTCCAGTATTTTTTACTAGGTAAACCAAATAGGATAAATTTATTTAATGCCTTTACCAGGAGGAAAGGGAAAAAATTCATGGAGTGTCTCGGGAGCTCTACTGAGATTCCGCAAAATTTTCTCATCAACCAAACAACAGACTATCAAATTTTATTTTAATTTAGATTCCTCGGAAGCTTAGGTACCTAACATCAATAACCCAGATAAGAGAAAACACTATATTCAATACAACCTTATGAGCACATTTTTTTAAAAAACCCATCATATTACAAATTAGTTTTTATTAAGCACGAATTATCCCGGGTCATGTTTCCTAGAAATACTTATATCAATTTTCATTACAGTTAGAGGCCACAACAATTAGGTACATACAAACATACAACAGACAGACAGACAGTTGTCTTAGTTATGCCACGTGGAATATTTTATCAGAGGCCTAGAAGAAATTTCAAACTCCAAGAAAAAGGTGTGGAGTATTGCTGGCAGAAGTCACAGGTTTTTCAGTTGTCATCCTACAAATCTAAGACTTTGGAAACAGGAAGGAAAAGTTTTATTAATTACCAGAGTTACAAGGCCTTGTTTACTTTAGGGTTTTGAGTGTTTAAGCCTTACATTAGCGGTCAAGTCTAGGGCATCCAGTACAGCAGCTGAAAGAGCAAAATTAATGGTTAACTGTAAGCAAAAGGAGTCATCTTCTTACTTCTGTGAAGCACTCTGGGACAGAGCTGTAAGGACAGATTTAACATCAGAGTACAGTTACACCTCCCCTACACTAGGGAGTAAAGTCAGAGCATGTTCATTTAACCCTTGAGCTGCCACAGGTTTTTGTCTCACAAAGCCCCAAAAAGGAATTCGCAGACATTTTAGATAAGCAAAGAGGAACAAACTTTGTAAAATCTCATCATATCCCATTCTGTGACTGGCCTTCTTTCCTAGTGGCTGTATTCCTCCGGGAAGATGTGCCCATCTTCCCATCTCTTATGTCAGGGTTTCTCTTTGTACCCCCTAGTCCAAGGTCTGTCAATATTTACTGTCCCAATTAGTCTAAATTTTAGTCCTAAAATTTACTGTTTCCATCAGCCTTCCTAGACCTCTGACCTCATCTCTGGAGTATGTCTGGTTGGCACTTAGAATTACAATAAAGATCTATGCAATCTGGCAATATGTTTCAACACTCTGCCTGCAGAGGAGATTCCTGCCACCGGAGCCCCATACACACAAAAGAATTCCAGCAGAGGCCTTGTCCTATTTAAAAAAAAAACACCCAATTTCCAATCTCCTATCACGACTCTCACTCAGCTGCACAGGGCTGCCCCTCTTGGGCTTTCAATAAAGCCCACTTCAGTCTGGTGTTCTTGGCTTCTTTTTTTTTTTTTTTTATCTAAACTTTGCAAAAGTTCAAATTATCTCCAGAAATCCATTATGGCTACCAGCAATTACCAGTTACTTTTCAAGACATGATCAAGAGATGGTTAAATAAAAACTTTAGAAGCAAGTTTGTTAACATAGACCAGGTTAATTACTCCTCTTTTCTGAAAGGCATGAACTTCCTTTTAAATACACACATTTAAACAGAGTAAAATATTAATACTGAGCACTAAAACCTTAAGGCATACGTGCTTTAAGCCATTAAATTTTGAATTAATTTTTGTTTACCACAATTTTAGATCACGATCTCGAAATTTAGGCTTTTGTATAGGCGCCACTTATAATTAATGAATCCCCAGAGGGAATAAGCAAGGACAGACACAGACACAGAGATCTCTTGATTTTTCATTTAAAATTTTGGCCCTATGTATTAATTTTAAGAGCTAGCTATTTCACTAATATTTGTGAAGACAGTGAGAAACTACAGTTTAGTAAATTTCAGCTCTTCAGTAACTCCTTTAGGTTAAACATGTCTTAAACCTGTACCTTTAAGAGTGACTCTTTGACTTTAACTTAGGTTTTAGTTTAAATTTGACATATCCACTTAGCCAAGTTTTTAATATCCTTTTTATATCAAGGAGGTTTTTAATAAGATAGACGCTAAATCCTTTACATAGAACAGGTACCCAATTTTACCATCACTTAAAACCTAGGGTCCAAGACCATGACAATTTTATTTATTTTATTTATTTATTTTTTAGATTTATTTATGCATGCAAGCTGGGGTGCAGGCCAGAGGCGTGGGGTAGTGAGAGGGTTCACCAGAGACAGAGTGGGGAGCAGAACAGGCAGATCAGGAATACACTGCTGAGGGGCGCAGCAGGCGAGGCAGGAGAGGTCTGCTGCGCCATGTGGGATTCTCCCCGGCCGGGCGTCAAACTCGCGTCGCCGCTGCCCACAGCTCCACAGCGCAGCACTTAACCGCTGCGCCACCAGGGAGGCCCAATCATGACAATTTTAATGTTAGGCAGTTTGTACTAACTTTTTAGATAAGGAAACATTTTTTGAGTATGTATTTCTAAGTAATTATCCTTTGGCTTTACATTGTTTCTGCTCTATCTCACTGAGACCAAGCACATTTTTAAAACAAAAAGACACATTTTTTTCTTCAGGGACCGAGCATGGGGAGGACAGGAGAAAAGGCACATTAAGATCTTCTTTTACAGTTTTTACCATATTAATTAGTTTTTAATAAGAAACTAAACTTGTAGAGGTCCAATAAGCAATTTAGAAGTCTTTATGTTGTTGTCTTTATGTTATTTTGTTGACACAAAAAAGCCAAGGCTCAGGCAGGAACACAGTGAATACAGGTTTATCATGCTGGCGGTCCCAGGCAGTTTGTCTCCAAAAGAACCTGGGCCCCGAACAAAGGAAACGGGGCTTTTATACAAAACTGCTCAGAAATGGCGTAAAGTAACTTTAAGGGAGGAGTTTTGCTCACAGGCAAGTGTCTTATCAGTGGGTGTAGGGTCTGGGGTCTTCTTGTCCTTGGTATGCGGCCCAAGCATGGCAAAGGTGATTTACAAGCTGGGGGGGGGGTCTTACCACTCCTGTGGCCGAGGCTTTCCTCTGCTGAGGCTTTTCTGCTTGTTAACTCTTTCCTGCTACATTTACTCAACTAAAAAGCACCTTGTATAGCTTGCTAACAAATCCAAAGTAATTCAGCAGTTTTTACCTTAACAGAATAAACAGACCTTAAAGGTGGAAAGCCTAGCAGAAATAGAAATCTCTACCTGTGGAACAGACCAGAAGACTATGCCAAGATGGAAAGGAGAAACCTATGCCGCAGCTGGGTGGTGTCAGGCCTACCAATGACCCCAGTGCTGGAGCAAAAGTCTGGGCAGCTGCTTACTGAGAACAATGGGAGTCCCCCACTTGTCAGCCAGGGTGGTGTTCTCCATTTCATTTTACTTTTTTCAGCATTTTATCTTTTTTTTTAAAGAGTTATTTATTTATGCATACAAGCTGGAGCCCCAGCCGAGCGCCCTGCTGCCCGCCCCCCAGCCCTGCGGATGCCGGCCGGGCGCTCTAGCCTGCCGCCTCCGCAGCGTGTCTGCGCGGGCCTGCTCTGGCCCCGCCGCTCCCGCTCCCCGTGGCTGCTGGCCGGAGGGACCTGGCTGGGATGGGTCCCCTGCAGCGCGCAAGGACGCCACCTCTCCACGGGGCGGGCGGGGGCGGGCCTGAGGCCTTGGTTTTATTGGAGGGGTCAAGGTGTGGCGGGAAGGTGGACACAGGACAAGGCCGGGCATGCGTGGGCGTGGGGGGCAGCGCCCGGGGGCGGGGGCGGGAGCGGGGGTGCTGGACGCAAAGCAAACGCGGGCAGGGAGGCGCGAGCGCCCCACCGTGGCGGGTGCGTCCCCGTGTCAGCAGAGAGCGCACGTGCTCGCCGTGAGGGCCCCGCGGGCGCAGGAAAGTCCTTGGGACAGATGCTGCCGGCCCTGGCGGTGTCCCCGCCCTCGGCCGACCTGGACGCGGCCAGCTTGGGCAGCCGCGCCGGCGGGGCCCCCGCGGTGAGGGCAGCTGCTCCCCGCCCCGCCGGGACATCAGGCCGCCTGACTAGCAGAGGGGCGCCCGAAGGGGACCCACGTGGGTCTGGCCTGGCCGCGGGGCCCCTGAAAGCAAAGCCGCGGGCCACTCCGGCTCAAACATCCCGGCTCAGCATCAGCCGCGGGGAACCCTCCCCTCCTGCTTCCGCTGCCGTCGCCCTTCCCGCCTGGCACTTCCTCCGCCGCCCTCACCGCTCCTTCCTGCTCCCCAAGGCCTGAGTCTGGGGCGCAGCCTCGTCCCCACTCCGGGGCACCCAGCCTCTCCGAGGGGCGCTGGGCGGGGGAGGGGCGCAGCGACGCCCCCGGCGGCGCGGCGTGGGGGTCTTCGGGGTCTTCACGGGAAGCCGCCGGTCAGAAGCCTCCATCCGAGGCAGGCCTGGACGTCCCCGTCTGGGCACAGAAGCCCCCCCCCCTGCGCCCCCCGCGCCCCGCCCCGCCGCTTTCTCCAGCTGCGTCCTGGGCGGAGCCACTTTGTCTGATAAGCTCTTCTGCTGGGCTGGCGCTCGAGGGCGACCTCTCGCGGCGGGTTGAGGCGTCTCCTGTCCACTCCGGGCGTCTGGAAGCGCCTCCCTCCCTGCTTTGGCTCCCTCCCCGCTCCCCGCGCTGCTGTGGCCTGGCCCCGCCTGGCTGCGGCCCTCCCCTCCTCAACGCCGGCACCTCCGCACCGAGGGCCTCGGAGCCCCCGTCCTGCCTGACCATGTCCTCTGCGCGGGCCCCACGGCAATCTCCGCCCACGGGTCACTGGGGACTGCGCCCCCAAACTGCCCATTCTCTGGCCTGTCCCTGCCCCCAGGGGCAGCAAAAGTAGTCCTGCAGCTTAAGCCAGGCACCAGGAGCCGCTTCTCAGCGTCCCCGTTCCCACCCACCTGCCTCTGAGTCAGCGAGTCTCAGCCACAGCCGCCGCCTCCGGGGAGCTGCGAGCTCCGGCTCCAGGCTCGCCCTCACCCCGCCGCAGCTGGCCACAGCGTGGTCTGTCCAGACCCGAGCCGGGTCCGCCCTCTCCCTGCCCACGTCCACGGCGCCCAGCCTCCCCTCGTTTCTCTCCCTCTGCCGCCCCGCGCCCACAGGGGGCTGGCCAGCAGCGTGGCCGAGCGCCTGGGCTTGACAAAGGACACACGGCCCGCTGTCCCCAGCATGAGCAGGACACACTGACACCACGGCCCATCCAGTGCAGGAGACCCACGGGGCGGCCAGAGACCAGATGTCTGTGTTCAGGTTAAATCCTAAGGCCCAGGGATTCCAGGGCCTGGGGGTTACTAGGCCTGGGGGGCGGTCCCCCTTCTAGCCAGTGCTCCCTCCAATCCCCCACGCTCACGGACGCTGCAGAAAGCCCGTCCTCTGTGGCCGGGAGGCCAGGCTCACCGCGCAGGATGACCCCCTCCCGCCTCCGATCACAGGGAAACGAATTTCTGCGGCTTGTCAGCCCCCGGCCTGTGGTGCGTGGCCGCTGCCCAAGGGGCCAGGACAGTGCGTGACAGCCGCAGCCGGAGCCTAGGCCGTGCTCTGGGCCAGGAGGGCAGGGCCTGCGGCTGCGGGGAGGGAGGGAAGCATCTGAGGGAAAGGCGGAGTGAAGCGGCAAGGGCCGCTGAGGGGCTCTTAACAAAGTGACCGGTGACAGGAGCCCCGGTCCTGAACCCCCATTACTGGAAGCAGCGCCCAAGAACACGAGCCCACTGAGCACACACATGCACAGGCACACAGGCAATGCGCACACACACACACACAATGCATGCACACACGATGCACACACGTGTACACACATGCACACAGGCACGCAAAGCTTGCATGCAGTATGCACATACACTGCACACCGTGCGTGCCGGTATATGCGCCCCTGCTCTGCACACACGTGCACACCCATGTGCGCCCATGCTGCAGGGCAGCCAAGATGGGGCACGGACCCAAAGAACTGTCCTCGGACAAGGCCGAGGCCGCGCCAAGCCGGTCATCCGAGCGGCCCCAGCCGGCCTCTCCTTCTGGCCTGGGAGCGCGGGCGGCGGCACTCCTTCGCCGGCGGGGCCCCCAAACCGCTGTCCCAGCGACCCGAGTAGCCACGGCCACCGCCGGAGCTGTGCCGCCACGCGGCTGCGGGCCCGAGAGCCAGGCGGCAGCGGAGGACGCGGCTCTGCGGGCCCGAGTTCGAGTCCCGCCTAGGGCGCCCGGCCGCACGGGTTCCAGGCGGGCCGGAGGCCTCCGGGCCACCCCCGGGCGCGGGGCGCGGGGGCGGCGGGCGGGAGCGGCGGCGGCCCGGTGGCGATTGGCTGGGCCCCGCGGCAGCTCCCGGCCGAGAACAAAAGAGCTCGGCGGCGAGCGGGCGCTCCCGCCGGGGCGGCGCGGGGTGCGGAGGACGGGCCGGCGCGCGCCGCTTCCCCGCGAACGCCGGCCGTGCACCTAGGAATTAACCGGGCGGGCGGGGCGGGCGCGCGAGCCCACTAAGATCGTGGTTGCGGTCGCTGCCCGCGAGGATTCGCCGAGGCGCGAGGCCCGGGGCGCGGAGCCCGGGAGCCGCACGGAGCAGGCCGGCGGCGGCATGAGGCCGGCGGCGCGGCGCCCGTGAGCAGCGCGGGCGCGGCGACCTGGGCGCGGGGCGAGCCGAGCGCCCCCTCCCCGCGGCCGGCCGGGGCGGGCCGGCCGCCGCGCCCCCCGCCCACCGCCGCCGCGCCCGCGTCCCGCGTCCCGCGTCGAGGAGCGGCCCCCGGGTCCAGGCCGCGGGGGGCGGCCTCCGCGTCTCCGGCCTAGGGCAGCGCGGCAGCGGCGGGATGGCGCGCCCGCGGCCCCGCGAGTACAAGGCGGGCGACCTGGTCTTCGCCAAGATGAAGGGCTACCCGCACTGGCCGGCCCGGGTGAGTGAGGAGAGCGCGCGCCCACCATTTTCTCCATGATGCCGCGCCCAGCGCATCGGGCCAGGGGGCCGCGGTCTGGCCGCGCCCGCGCCCCTTCCGCCCACTTCCGAGGCGGCCGCCCGCGGGCCCAGTGACGGGGAAGCGAGTGTTGGGGCCCGGTGGCCGAATGGCCGCGAACAGAGGGGCGGGGGCGGGGTGAATGGCTGGGGGAGCCCCGTGGCCGGCAGGCCGGTGACGGTGACCGGGCCCAGTGACGGGGCCGAGGGGCTGGGGGGGCCGTGGGGGGGCGCGGGGCCGAGTAGCCTGGGGGCCCAGTGAGGGGCCGGGGGCTCAGCGGCCG
>PVIJ01016739.1:0-31739 GCA_004024925.1 Scalopus aquaticus | reverse complement strand
GTGGGATTGCTGGGTCGTATGGAAGCTCCATGTTTAGCAATTTGAGGAATCGCCATACAGCTTTCCATAGTGGTTGGACCAGTTCACATTCCCACCAGCAGTGTAGAAGAGTTCCTTTTTCTCCACATCCTTTCCAGCATTTGTTGTTGCCTGTATTTTTAATGTGTGCCATCCTCACAGGTGTGAGGTGGTATCTCATCATGGTTTTGATTTGTATTTCCTTGATTATAAGTGATGTTGAGCATTTTTTTCATGTATCTGTTGGCCAGAAGGAAATGGATCTTTAGAGACATATTGCAGCCAAGTTTCTGATACTGCATCAGCATGTCTTCTACTAGTTCCTTGTACTTTTCTGCCCTAACATTCCCAAGAAAGTTTGTAGACACTAGGTGAAAAGCATTCCATGCTTGTTTCGCATCACCCTGCAGCAAGTTGTTGAACTGGTCATCTCATTGCAGACTGAATGTTTGGGTAGACTCTTCTCGACTTCCTTTACTTCATTATTCCACCAGAAAGAGGAGGAGCCAAGCAGAAGTAACAGTCTTTTATGTGGTTGCTTGGCTCTCTCCACACCACGGGAGCAATGCAAACGGCATTGATGCTGTTTAACCACTGTGAAAGCTGTGTTGTACATGTAGCACAGCATATATGCTGGGCCCAAGGGTTGTCTTGGTCACCAACCTTGAATCCGACGTAAAGATGAGAAGCCTTCTTCACTTGAGAAGTGATCCTTTTCTTCTGGTTGGCAAATGTCACTTTCCTACAAATAGAGCAGAAATTGTCCACGCTATTAACACACTTTCGAGGCACTGCTGTTCTCTGTTGTGTCCAAATGGATAAAATAATAACAGTTCTATGGAACAGTCGCTTAAACTGTCTCACACAAAGTCTGAAATATTTCCACTGCTCAACCTTTCTGACAGGGTTTTCTATAGTACACTGCTGACGTCAGCTTGCTTCAGCAGCCGCCTGGCAGTAGTATTGCATTGCATCAGAAAATGATGCAATCAACTCTGGATGATGTGTGCATGATGGTATTATGCAATGCGATGCAATATTACATCTTTCTAGGCTGATTTAGGATGTTGTTGCAGTCCTACTGGATAAATTTACACGGTGAAACATATAAAATGAATTATATGAAATATCTTCAAAATGAGAGCTAATAAAAAATTTTCAGGGTTATATTCATGTTCAGCACACCAAGATAATACAGATTAGGGCCTTTTAAAGTCAGTTATTATCTCACTGTTGACGAGTGTCATGAAGGGAATTTTCTCTGACTTTTGACAAAAGGCAACCGTGGTGTAGTGTAGCCAACAGTGGTCTGAGAAGTAAAAGGCACAAGTAAGTTCTGCCTTTTACCAGCTGGATAAACTCAAAAAACAATTCTCTGAGCCTCTAAGTCAGAGTTGCAATTGGATCTGGCCTGTGCATCAGTTTTCACCTGCAAACATGTTTTGGCTGAAATATATTAGTTTTCTGTAGTCCTCACTGCTGCCTGTCCTTCAGACATAATTTGTCTTATACTTTATGTTACCAGCCTGGCTGATCTTAGGTGTGCAACCTCTGCTACAAATCTTATCCATATAAGTGTATTTATGGCTGCCTAGATTGCTGTTGCTCACTTTAGGTTATATGTTCTTGTTTTCTTATAACAGAATGTTACGGGAAAATCAGCAATTATTAATTACTAGTTGATAATAGTCAAGTATGTAAACTTGGACCCTCTTCCCTGTCCTGATCTTTCCTTTTCTTGCCAGGAAAACCTACCGTGGTTAGAAAGCATGCTTGGGGCCTCCCTGGTGGTGCAGCGGCTAAGAGCTGCGCTGTGGAGCTGTCGGCAGTGGCGACGCGAGTTTGACGCCTGGCCGGGGAGAATCCCACATGGTGCGGCAGACCTCTCCTGCCTCGCCCGCTGCTCCCCTCAGCAGTGTATTTCTGATCTGCCTCTTCTGCTCCCCATTCTGTCTCTGGTGAACCCTCTTGCCGCCCCACGCCTCTGGCCTATACCCCAGCTTGTATGTATAAAAAAAAAATGCTTGGTAAATTGTCATAGGTTAGATTTTATTTTACTTCTGCTTCCCCTTCTCCAATTTGTACCTTGCGTATATTTAGAGTCACAAATGCACAAGGATCTGTTTGGAATAAAACTTTTGGTCTCTTGTGTTAATTTTTGTGCCCTGGAGATTTTGATAAAGAGAGACTTGATGTTCAGGAGGAGTGGAAGAGTATCTTAGAGTTTGTCAGGCTCTGCACCTTTATTTTGCAGAGGGAACAACTGAGCCCCAGGTAGGGGAGGGACTTCCTTAGTGCTCAGCTTGAGGACTGGAGCCCAGTAATCTCTCTGTGAGCTCATGGCTGCTCTGGCAGTGTTCACATGTTTGTGAGAGACTATTCTGCTTGGGTCTTGACTTAAGACACTCATCTAAAGTTAATTAAATCACATTGAATACCTATACTGAGTTGCTAAAATTGCATTTTAAAAAAAGTACCGATGTGTCCTTGTAGAACTAAAAATCCGTAGTAGGTTTATTTTCCCTAAAGATTTAAGAGTCAAGTCACAGGAACCAGATGATTAAAACATGTAAAGATTAATTCAATTATTATAGAATTACAAGTATTTAATCACATTTTGAGATAATTGTTTAGTTATGGTAAATGCTTTTTGCTTCCATTTTCCTTTCTTTTTTTATTGAATATGAATTATTTTATTGTTCCCAAGAGGATATAACTTTAAAATGAATTAAAATATTATATCACATTTTCTTTTGTAACAGGAAATTTAATTATATTGCCTTTAATTCACCTAAGTGTTCATCTAAAGACTAAATTTTAACGTATTTTGATTTATTTAAAGAAAAATTTCTTTTTCTTCATTATCTTTTCCTTTCCCTTTCCTCCTTTTCCTTCCCTTTCTTTCTCCTAAAGCAAATTCTTCAGCATTGTCTCCTGCTCTTAGCTTTGCAAAGTTTAGGAGCATATTAGAGCTGAAAGAGGCCCAGAGATCTTGTCCAGGACTTCCTGATCTGTGGTTCTTAAATGGGCTTTTGTAGAGATCCCAAGAACCAAAGATAGAATTCTATGCTCATGAGCATTTCTCTGGGAAGAGGGCCTATAGGCTTCATCAAATTCCCAAAGGTTGAATATCACTGATGAGAAAACAAAGCCCAAGATGTCAGAATAACTCCTCCAGGATCACATAACTAACTAAGCAGTGGCAGAGCTAGGAGAGGAAACTAGATCTTTTGATTTCCAGGACAAGGCTCTTTCTGTCATACTGGTAAAGTAGCCTAAAAGATGGGACATCTGTTTGACTCAGTATCACCAGTTAAATTTCTAATGTAGAATACTGGACTAAGCATGGTCAGTAGAAAAGCACATCGAAAAATAAAATTGTTGTGTATATCAAAGGAGTACCTGTATATAGTATATGTTTGTTATGGGATTAAATTATGGGGTAACCCTATTGTGGCATCTTAGATGAGTTTAACTGTGCAAGATAAAAAGAAGAAATAAATTTACCAAGATAAGTGGTTTAAAATAACCATAATGACACTCAAAACTCTACCTACTGCCAATACCTGTTTCAGAAAGTGAGCCAGCTTGCCTGAGTTTAAAATTCCTAAGCACATTGCATCAACATATGAAATGTGGGCTATGCAAGTTATCCTAATGGCTCAAGGCCCCTTTTGAGTAATTATGCAACAGTCATCAAGGTGTTGAAATCTGAAGCATGTCTAGTACCCCACATATTATCTTTTTTTTTAATATTATATATATATTTTACATCATTCTTCCTTTTTGTACAGTGCATGCCTTCTCCTTTCAGGTGTTGTTCCAGTAAAATTCCTGTCACCAGTTCACCCGCCCACACATCATCTTAAACCACATCTAACATTTTGGCCAGATACCTTAACAAATAGATTAGCTACTTGTGTTACCAATGCTCTTGAAAATCCAAATGCTTTATGGAGGTTTTCCACTTGTGTTCTGAAAATAATAACGACATTAATAATAAAATGTCTATCTAAACTGTGTCAATTGTAATTTTTGTACGGTTATGTCTTGTGAAATCTATATGCCAGAATGACTAAGAAATTAGAAATGAATTGCTGGTAAAATCATAATTAAAACATCTTACGAAGCAACCCAATCCCAAACGCTCTTTAAATGTCAAGTGTTCTAATTGCTTTCATATGAAATTTCACGTACGCTGAGTATGTCTGATATCATACATACCTGAAAACGATGAAAGACGGAGGGATCGCTGTCTCCCTGTTCCGCACGTCCTCGCTCTTGTGCGCTCTCGCGATTTCTCGATGGGTCACAAGGGCTGGGGATGTGGTGTGGGGGTGAGAGAAATGATAGTGAGAATTTCCAAATGAGCAAGGTGTTTCTCCTCCCTAACTTATAATGGATGAAGGAAACACCGTCCTTAGTAAAACACTGAGTTTCTTGAATTTTTTTTGAGGATCTGTTCTACTCCCGCTTTTTTTTCTCATTTAAGAAAACATATCAGAAAGGAGAATTGCAACATCCCCGAAAACTGACCATGAGGCAATAGGAGTGTTGGCCACCCCTGCCAAGAGCACTTGTCCAGAAAGCCTGCACACACCACCCACTGTCTAAGCAAATCCGGAAGACAGTATTTCCCACAGAACTCATACGCCCTTCCCCACCAACGTTCCTACTGATGCCTCACCTACTGATGCCTCACCTGCTGGTGCAGGAGCCCTCCTGTGTGCTTGTGACCTCGGAAGGATCTTTTACCCCAGTTTTCACATTTCACTTTAGATGTTTTGTCAGGTAGTAGTGATTTCTAGCCTTATCGCACACATTAATGTAAATTATCATCTTTTCAGACACAAATATCGCCTCCTTCCCAAATACTCTGATCTTTGGGTTAGCTCATTGATTGTTAACCACGAATAGATTAAACATTTCTCTCTGAGCAGAGGTGCTGTCTTCAATGGTGATAAAGATGATGGTTTAATATTTTTTTGAACTCTAATATAATAGGGACAAATCATACCTAAGCAATTTAATTATGTCTGTCATAATGGCTGTAATTCTTTGGATTCTGTTTTATTAGTAGTATTTAAAGATCTCCAGCGATTCAGATGGCTTAGGTGGCCAAAGAACTTGACATCTTTTTCCAAGATGAATGAATGAATAAGTGAATGCAAGGATGGATGGGTGGTGGAAAACAAACTTTCTGTGATGGAGGTCCTGTTACTGCCTGCTGCTTGAGAGTAAGGCAGGCGAGCTTAGGGCCCAGAGTAGAGCCCAGAGTGGTCTTGAGCCTCTGTCATTGATCACACAGCCTGAGTGATGGCTCATGAGATCTTTCTTAGATGGGTTGCAGGGAATATGGAGGTCTGCTCTGGGTTTTTCAAGCCTGGCTTCCCCTGCTCATGTGGACCGCAGGGTTATCTGAATCTCCATTTCCCATGTTGTGGATGAGTTTTGACTGTGATGGGCTCCCCAGATCGCCGGTTCCTTTGGCAGTCAGAAGGGCAGCTGATGCAGCTGTACTCCTTTGCTGAATTTGCCATTGTTCTCTGGACTTTGAGAGGAAGGCAGTGATTTTTGGCAAGATTAAGGCATCAGCAACAATCAAAAGCTTCTCTTTTAACTGTCTGGATTTTAGCAACATTTACGAGCCTCTGGCTATAGTAGAAACCACGTGGCAACATGCTCTGGAGCACACAGAATTTGGTGCCAGCCTACTATCCCCATGGGGAGAGGGGGGATGAGTTTTTATTATACCAAGACCATGATTTGGCCTGTGGGAAAGACCATCTGCCAGCCTCCATTCTCTAGGTGGAGGGAGGGAGCAGGATGGTACACAGCAGACAAGCTTCAGCATTGTATTTCCTTGGCCTGTAAACTTAGGGTCTGAGTTCAAAAGCTAGATTTCACCCTGTGAATTTAGCAGCACATGCATGGCCACTGTGGTCTATGGATAAATTAAAGCTCCTGATGGCAGAACTTTTTGGATTGACTTCCAGAGATTTTTTTGGCAGGAGCTTCTGTGATTGATTTACAGAGATTTTTCACATCATTGACATCAAAATTAGATGGAAGGTAGTCTTAAACATTGTGGCATCATTGGTGTGTGTGTGTTTATGTATGTGAAAACATTGAATCTTGGTATTGAAAGGACGAGAACCCTATAGCCTTTCTAATGTTTATGGGAAGGCCTCTGACTCGGCCCGCGTGTCCATATCAACGCTGTACCTGAGGAGGAAGCAGGGAGCAAGGGACAGGGGTACGCGAGAGAGTGGAGACAAGACAGGAGGTCTGATCAAGTCTCGTTTATTGTTCCCGAGGGAAGAGCATAAATAGGGTGAAACTCGCGGGCAGGTAACATTAGGTAATGCAGTTGGTCCGAGGTCGGGGATCCAATGAGAGCGCGGCACGGGAAACAATGGGACAGTCCCGCTGACCTCAGTTTGGAAAAATGTACATGGAACGGAGAAGCAAAATCCAAGGCCGTCCTTATCGGACCCCAACCTTATATGGGCAACTCAGGCAATTAGGGCCGTAACTCACCGCTAGGGGCCATCCTGTCCGATGGCTCCTGACAGGCCTCTAAATAATTACAGAAACTTGTGATTTGTTTCTTACTAAAATAACCACAAAGATCCTGTGTGCTATGACTGTTCATACCACCACACAAAACTAGACAACCCAATGACAGGATCTTGGAGGCACTGGCAATAGTTATCAGGGAGATGGGCTTGGACTAGTAAGAACTCAAGTCTTAGATATTTTTCCAAAGCAGACTGTCTGGAAAAAAAGTCAAGAGACATTACACATCTCTTCACCCTTTGTCTTCCCTTTAGAAAAACTTAGGTCCTATGTAACTTAAAAATAATCAACTATACTTTTGGGTCCTCTCTTTTGAGGCTGGTAGAGAAATTCTTTTTCTCAGTAGCTTTCTTACCGACTTATTATATCTAGGCACAGAGTAAAAAATCTCAGAAATTATCTGAGTTTGAGGTATATGTGTGTGGTGTGTGTGTGTCTGAGTTCATGCACACATGCATGTTTTATTTTTAAAAATTCATTAAAATTTAAAAATATTTTTTATTGAGGTAACATTGGTTTACAATACTATATATGACTTAGAGAAATAGGAGCTCATGCTTCATGCATCTGAAATTCGTTTTGGAGGTTGCAACAATTTGGAAAAACTCAGAGGAATGTCTGGACTAGAAATACTGAAAAAAATTAAGAGAAACGTAGTTATGTGATAAATATATATAATAGCCTATCAATTACTACCATAGAATATACACAAATCTGTTACCAAAAGTTAAAATCAATCAAAACTTACACACACAAACTCTTACTTGGTGTCATTTGCAGTCAAGAGAAGTTTTGGTAATAACAAACATTATTGGTAAGGATTTGGGTCAACAGGTTAGTAATACTTGAGTTTTTGGGGAGTCAAAATTTATTCTTTGATTTTTGTCTGCCAGAGTCAGTGCCCTGAATCCTGTGTTGTTCAAGGATCAATAGTACTTTATTTCTCTTAAAGTCAGTTTCCAAGAAGCTTGATGACCTAAGTCAGAATTTACTGTATGTTCTGGAAGATGTAGCCTCATGAGCAAAGCACTGTTTAGGAACAGAGACAGGAAATCCTGGGCAGCAGTGCATGCTGGAAATTCCAGTCTCACATACTCCATTGGTTCAAGGAAGAAGAGGTGTGAGCAGAAACCTCTGAGCAAATCAAAGCTCATTAGATGAAAAGCCACACAAAACTGAGAACTAGCCTGGGAGGGTGGCATATCACATTGTCTGTGACAAGCAATGAGATTGCTTCAATGAGCATAATCAAATGGAGAGATACCTCACTCCAGGAAAAGAAAACAATAAAATGGGGTATGTGGAAAAATTACACTGAACAAAGGAGAAGATATATTATCAGCATAACTCAGCGGACAAGCATTTGTCCTTTAAAAACCATGTCCCACAGAAACCAGAAGAAAATTTCATAAAATGTTTGACATTCTTAAAATAGTTCAAGAAGACTTGACCTCTGTGAATAAGAAAAGCCAGAAAAAAAAAAAAAAACAGCTGAAACAGAAAGTAGTTGAAAAAAAAAGATAAAAAGGGAGTTAGAGGAGATGAAAGAGGATTATTTATAGCTAGAATGCAATTGCAGAGTTAACAATAATATTGAAGGCAGCAAAAGCAGGAGTGAGGTGAAAAAAGCAGAATGAAAATATCCTACATCATCTTTAAGAAGGATCTATAATATGAAATTAATGATGATCTATTTTAAAGTCCAAGTTATATTAACCAAAAAAACCTCAAAAAAATGAAGTGGATAGAAGAGGGAAATTACTTAGTTTCTCAGCACAAAAGGGGCAACTGAAAAAAATAAAATATTCTGACAGGGAAATATAGTCAAAGAGATTAGTTCCAGAGGCTTTAATTATTTGGTGGAATTAAAACAAACTAGTTTCTAGAATCCTAGAGAATATAAACCAAAACTAACCAAGTGGATATAAAACAATAAAGTGCAGATAGTAAAAGACACAAAATTAAATTAGCATCAAGAAAGCACAGAACACAGTGGCAAAAGTAAAAACAACTGATCATTTACAATAATGTATATAAGTGAGATGATATTGAGTCAAATAACAGACTTTGCTGTTGAAAAGAAAAATCTAAAAAAAGTGAAGCAGATGTTTAAATATAAAAGGATGAGTGTAAGCATATGATAATGAAAAAGAAGGGCAAGATCAATATAAATATGCTAATGAAGAATTCAAGAAATAAATGAAATTATGGGACATTTTCTGTTGATAAAGAAAAAGTTGTCCAACTATACAACTCTTCTGAACTCTGAGAAATATTACTTTAAAATATACAGAAGAAATACTGTTGAATCTAGAAAGAGAATCTGAACAATAATAAAAGTTGCTTTTGTACATGTAAAATTTGGCCTGTGAAAATAAAGAATATACACAGACTTTCTTTTTCTTGGAAATATTATCTAAAATAGATCATAAAGAAAAGTAAATAAATTTTCCAAAAACTAAAGATTAATACAACTGAAACGCCAACCGATAATAGAATGCATAAAACACTTTCCTAAATAAATGTCAGCTTCGAGTGGAAATAAAAACTGTAAGGAAAGGGCCTCCCTGGTGGCGCAGCGGTTGAGTGCTGCACTGTGGAGCCGTAGGCAGCGCGATGCGAATTCGAAGCCCAGCCCGGGAGAATCCCACATGGCGCGGCAGACCTCTCCTGCCTCGCCCGCTGCTCCCCTCAGCAGTGTTATTTCTGATCTGCCTGCTCTGCTCCCCACTCTGTCTCTGGTGAACCCTCTCGCCGCCCCACGCCTCTGGACTGTACCCCAGTTTGTATGTATAAATAAATTAATCTTAAAAAAATAAAATTATAAAAAAAGATCAAGGTTTTAAAAAAAATAAATGAAAAAATAAAAACTGCAAGGAAAGAGAGAGGAAATAAGCATCATCCCATGTCTCATATCCATTAACACATTCCACCCAGGAAATCATGGAACCACAATCTTAAAATGACTTAAATACAATTTCTTACAGGCAAGGGCCTTTTGAAATCTCTAAATATGCCTTTTTACTATGACACAGTTTGTCACCGCCTCCCCTCCCATTAAGAAAATTGCTTCTTTCATGCAAAAAAAAAAAAAAAAAGACAAAACTCAATCTCTCAAAAACAAAAAACAAATCATGAACTCAAAAACCAAGCCTCCAAAAGCTGCCGAAACAACACACCACCACCATCAGCGTATCCCAGTGCTCCGGTGTCCATCAATAGCACACGAACTTTTTCTTTTTTTTAATTTATATATATTAAAGGATTTATTTATTTATGCATACACGAACTGGGGTGTAGGCCAGAGGTGTGGGGGGGGCGGTAAGGGAATTCACCAGAGACATAGTGGGGAGCAGAACAGGCGGATCAACTGAAGTACACTGCTGAGGGGAGCAGCAGGCGAGGCAGGAGAGGTCTGCTGGGCCATGTGGGAAGCTCCCTGGCCTGGGATCTAACTCGCGCTGCAGTGGCTGCCAACAGCTTCATAGTGCTGAGACTTAACGTTGTGCCACCAGGGAAATCCTGTTTTATATATATTTTATGTCATTCTTCCTTTTTGTACAGTGAATTGCTTTCTCATTTCAGGTGTTGTCCCTATACAATTCCCATCACCAATTCACCTGTGCACCATCACCATAGTCCCTGTGCTCTTCCCTCCCCCATTTTGATCCTTCTCCCTACCCTTCTCCTGCAGAGTGGCTGGTTAATAGTTGCCTGTTGATTTTTGTTTTTTATTGTAGTTATTTTTTTTCTGATCCCTTATTTGCTTTCCCTACATTCCTCCCATAAGTGAAACCATCAATATTTTTCTTTTTCTTTCTGGGTTATTTCACTGAGCATAATCCCTTTTAGCTCCACTCATGTTGTTGCGAATGGCATGTTTGTCTTTTTTGATTGCCGAATAGTATTCCATTGTCTCTATATACCACATGTTCTCTATCTAGTTATCTATTTTTTGGCATTTGGGCTGTTTCCATATCTTGCCTATTGTAAATAGTGCTGCAATAAACATAGGGGTGCATGTATCCTTTTGGATTAATGTTTCTGTAGCACAACAACTTTTTCAAATGTATCTCCTCTCCACGTTTCCAGTTTGGTCCCACCAGTCCTTGATTGTTTTACTTATTTGCATTATCTGTCTAGGCCCTTATATTTGAATTTTCAATTTTTAAAAAATTTATGCATACAAGAGCTGGGGTGTAGGCCAGAGGTGCAGGGGGTGAGAGGATTCACCAGAGACAGAGTGGGGAGCAGAACAGGAGGACTGACCGAGACATACTGCTTAGGGGAGCAGCAGGTGAGACAGGAGAGATCTGCTGCATCATGTGGGTCAGATCCCTGGGTGGGGATAGAACTTGTGCTTCAGTGGCTGCTGATAGCCTCATAATGCTGAGTCTTAACCCCTTGTGCCACCAGAGAGGCCCCTGAATTTCCGATTCTAGATAAAGTTTATGAGTTTCATGAGAAATTCTTATCTTTTTTGGATTCAGAACAATTACACAAGAGTTTGCACTCAGAGTCTGCTGAGGGAAGGAAGGGGACAATCTCTCAAAGTGGTGTTAGTTTAGTCTTTTCTGCTTGAGAAAGACTGTGGTGGGACTTTGCCAAAATTCTAACAAATTGGGTCTATCAATCTTTATGGAGAAGTGCGTTAACTACGTCTTTTTAAAGCCAAAAATAGAGAAATGGAAAGAGGATTAAGCAATGATAACAGTTGTGGATCTACTAGAATGGTTTTAATAAAATGTCCTATAGACAATGGTATTTTGAGTTTTCTAAATTTATTTTCTAGGTGTATTGAGTACCTAAATATAGTTACATTCATTCATTTTTATTTGCCTCATTGAAATGAGGCAATTACTAAGACTGGGGCATGCCAATGGGCGAGAAATGGTCCACCCCAGGGACAAGCAAAAGGGAAGTTTAAGATCAATAATAAAACTGACTAAGAGCTAACGTGCTTCTTATTGACATCAGCATCAGTAATTCTAAACAACTTAGATGATGAAATACTCCTTTCTAAGATGTACCACTTACCACTCCATCATTTATTTTAAATGCAGTGTTTTCTATTTAAAATAGGAATTTTTATTTAAAGTTGTGCTTCAAAGTTGTGTCATTTGCTGTAACTTTTGAAATGTGTCAGTGCTTCATTTGCAATAAAAATTTATATTCAGTGAAAAAAATATGATATGACTATAGAATATGGGGTTGAATTTCTAAAGGATTAGCCCAAGATTTACTTTGATAAATTGCAAGGGTAAGCTGCCTTTTTCTTAATACCATTGATCTACCATCATCATTAGCCTAGTCCAAGTTGCTCAGTTTAAGGTGGAAAAACTAGCAAAAAATAGAATCTTGGTATATGTGCCAGTATTTCAAACCCACATTTAAAAACTGACACATTTAAAAAACACCCTATTTTTCTTTTTTCTTTATTGAGTTAACATTGGTTTTTAACCCTGTACATGATTTAGGGGAAGGTTCACACCTTCTCAGATGCATGTTACCATATCACACCCCCCGCCCCAGAGTCCTTTACCCTAGTCCATTGAACCCCCTCATCCCTTTGTTGCCATTCCCACCTTCCTTCCCATCTAGTAGCCTCAATTATGCATTCATAATTCCAGGGATTATTTTGGATTAGTTTTGTCTATTTCTTTGTTTCCCCCCACCCTCCTCTATATTCCTCATATGAGTGAAATCATCTAGTAGTTGTTTTTGTCCTTCTGGTTTATTTCATTTAACATCCATGTTGTTACAAAAGGCACAAATTCTTTTTTATAGCTCAGTAGTATTCCATTGTGAATATATACCACCTCTTAATCCACTGCTCTGTTGACAGGCTCTGGACTGAATGGTTGTTACCACAGCCTGGCCACTATGAATAGTGCTGCAGTGACATAGGAATGCGTATATCTCCTCAGATTAGTGGTTCTGTATTCTTACAGTAGATATCTAGGAATGGGATTGCAGGGTTTTATGATAAATCTATTTTTAATACATGAGGAACCTCCATACTGTTTCACATAGGGGCTGAACCATCCTACATTCCCACCAACTACACTCTTACCCACCAACTTTACACTCTTACCAACAATTGTTGTTTCTGGTTTTATGGTAGGCTATTCTCACTGATAAAAGGTAGTATCTCATTGTGCTCTTGATTTGCATTTCCCTGAAGATAAGTGATGTTAACATTTTTTTTCATGTGCCTATTGGCCATCTGTATGTCTTTGGAGAAGTGTTTGTTTAGCTCATTTATTCACTTTTTTCTTTTTGTTGAGTTGTATGAGTTCTTTGCAGATCTTTGATATTATTTCTTCTTCAGATGTATGGTGTGCAAATATTATCTCCCATTCAGTAGGGTCTCTTTTTTAAAAAAGAGATTTATTTTTATTGGGCCTCCCTGGTGGCGCAGCGGTTGAGCGCTGCGCTGTGGAGCTGTTGGCAGCGCGCGATGCGAGTTCGACGCCCAGCCGGGGAGGATCCCATATGGTGCGGCAGACCTCTCCTGCCTGGCCCGCTGCTCCCCTCAGTAGTGTATTTCTGATCTGCCTGTTCTGCTTCCCGCTCTGTCTCTGGTGAACCCTCTCACCACCCCACGCCTCTGGCCTGTACCCCAGCTTGTATGTAAAGATAAATATTAAAAAAAAAAGAAAAAAAAGATTTATTTTTATTTATTTATGCATATAAGAGCTGGGGTATAGACCAAAGGTGCAGGGGCTGAGAGGATTCACCAGAGACAGAGTGGGGAGCAGAACAGGCAGATCTACTGAAATATACTGCTGAGGGGAGCAGCGGGCAAGACAGGAGAGTTCTGTTGCTGTGTGGGAAGCTCCCTGGCCGGGCATCAAACTCATACTGCAGCGGCTGCCAATAGCTTCATAGTGCTGAGACTTAATCCCTTGCGCTACCAGGGAGGCTGTGTCTTTTTATTTTAATGATCATTTCTTTAGCTGTGCAAAAGCTTTTCAGCTTGATGTAGGCCCATTCGTTTTCCTTGCTGTTGGAATTGCATCCCCAAAGTCAACCCTGAAGCCGATGTCATGAAGTTGTGTGTTTACTTCTATGCATTCATGGTTTCCAGCCTTACATCAAATCCTTAACTCATTTTGAGTTAATTTTTGTATCTGTAAAACGCCATTTTGAAGCATCACACTCATTTGTTTTTTTTTAATTGCTACATATATCTAATAATTAGAAGAAGTGACATTATGCTACATTTACACACATAGTAAATGTTTGTTGCATTTTTCCCTCAAGTGGTATGTGTTTGTAGTTTATCATCTATATGCCTTTAGTCTACTTTAAATTACACCTCAAACCAACTCATTAGTTCTTCTACATCAGGCTGGGATTTTTGTTTTTGAAGGTAAGTAAATGTCACCTTTTTGTCAATACAATATTTGCTCCGTGTTGGATTTGTGCTCTCTCTTTCATGATAAGAAGGGAAAGCCTGCAAACTACAATTTTGTTCACTCTTTGGTATCTTGTTATTTTCAAGGTAGATTAACATAGTCATTTGGTTTGGAAGTACAAGTAAATTGCCTGTGTTAAGCACTTCATGATTTGAAAAGATTAAGATGAAGTAAGTATATTTTAACAAAATCTAGTGCATTATATACCCCAGTCTCTTCAGTTTGAGCTAAGGGCTCCAATGATATCTAACTTCTCAAGAAATTACTCACATTTCAGGCCTATAATGATTCTCTCCTAGATGAAGGCCTGCCTGTTTTGTGGGCAATGGTGTGTACATGATGGAGGGTTGGCAAGGAGGGCACTCATATCATAAGGAGAAGAGAAGTTTTAGTTGGATTGAAGATGTTGCCCCCGATGATGTAAAAGTAGAAGAGAGTTTCATTCCTTTGCGGATCATTCAGTGCCCTACTCGAGGACTGGACTGTCACATCAGGCAGTGAGAGGGATCTAGGGTAAAACAGAAACCAGGCTGGAGTACTTGAGAGCCTTACCTGGCATAATCATGCTAGTGCTGCACGGAGTGAAATTGTTTGTTGCTACCCAGACTCAGAGACTCCTCACTCCAGCACTGAAGAAAAGGGGTGTGTGTGTGTTTGTGTGTGTGTGTGTGTGTGTGTATGTGTTGGGGAACAGCGGTTAGGGAGGGTGCTGTGCTCTTCCTTGATGCCTGTTGGGTTTATCACACTTGCCACAGGTAAGGGTTTTGATATCTGAGCTCAGTTGCTAATGCAGCCTATACAGATTTTTCTAAAGGGCTTTGGAAATTTTCAAACAGAAGTGCTGCGAGGAGGATGACACAATGAGAAAGGAGATAGGTGGGGCCACATCTCCTGTACTACAAACTTTCCTTATCATTTGAGGAAGAGAAAGAAAAGCATATAAGAGCAGCCATTTTAGAGCTTGCGGGGGACTGACTTTGACAAGTTTTGGAAGGACCATAAAGGACTGGCATTGGGGTATAGAAATTACTAATTCTCAGAAGGAGAAATAGGTCAAAGGATTTTTAAATACCACTTTAGGTAATAATTAGGAATATGAGTTGGTATATCTAATCTATTCTTGCAGACATAGTCAAATTCACAACAGATTTTCTTTGGTCATCTTTCTTTTCTTAATATACATGTCAGAACCCTTGAAAAATTGGTTCCCTTGAGTTATCACACAAACGCTCAGGCAAATGATACAACAGGGTTATATTAAAGCTATTTAACAACTGGCAATACAGGCACCAACCGGTCAGAATGGAGCCCCAATGAATCAGCAGATGCTTTAACTGGCACTGCTGTGTCAGAGCATGCTGGCTGAGCGCCAGTCCTAGGGATAGCAAGACATAGGCCGACCTTGTAAACTTCAGAATGTCTCTTTCAGCTGATCGTCCTCAGTAGGAAACAAGTTGGTTCTCGCTCTCTCGCTTCAGGACCAGATTAAGGATTAGGCATGCCAAGCCAACTATCTCTACAAGGAACTAAAAACCGTTACTGGAATCAAAGGGAAATAACTATACTCCTTAACTCAGGACTCCTTACATAACTAAAGTCTAAACCCATGCTTTTTCTTTTAAAACTTTTTTTAAAAAGATATGCATTCAAGCTGAGGTGTAGGTCAGGGGTGTGGGGTGGTGAGAGGATTCACCAGAGACAGAGTGGGGAGCAGAACAGGCAGATAGACTGAAGTACACTGCTGAGGGGAGCAGCGGGTGAGGCAGGAGAGGTCTGCTGCGCCATGTGTGAAGCTCCCTGGCCGGGGATCGAAATCATGCTGCAGAGGCTGTGGATAGCTTCAGAGTGCTGCAATTTAACCCCTTGCGCCACCAGGGAGGCCCTAAATCCATGCTTCTTATTGAAATAAGCAGTGCCCTCACATGGAAGTGTAAGGCACTGATCTCTTTCTGTTGAGTACTTCTGTATGGGACAAGATTCATGGTGCAAGTGCAGATTGCACCAACTTTGACACCTGCTAGCTGATGGTGCCTGAAGTCTAGGTCAACTTCATCTGAGATTTTGGAAGTAGACGTATCATGATGCGTTGCTCCATTACCAGGCTTGGTAACAATGGCCATAGAAATCAGACACCTCCTATAGTTTGTCACCAGTCCACCGAGGTGTCACAAGTAGATACACGTGTGCTGTGGGATATTGTTCCTCTCAGCTCTTGCATGGCAGGAAAGGCCTGCAGAGGCAGCAGCTTGTGAGCAACCTGGTCTGGGCTCTTTGGAGGCAGTACACCTCAAGCAAGCTGCTCTGAGGTCCCTTAGGTGGCAAGTAGGAGGAGCAGCACTCAGCACTTAAGGCTGTAGGTTGCCATGCTGAGTGGACTCAGGTTGCTCCACCACCCTGAGTCTTCCTTTGTGGCTGGTGGCAGAGTACACTAATGTTGCCTGTTGTGGACAAGGACCCAGGGAGCTCTGGGAGAATTTATTCTTTTGGTGCCTAGGGTTACTGAGAGGTAGGGAAAGTCAAATAGGATTCATTGTGGGCCTATCTTCAGCAGTGCTCTAGTTTATGTATTTGTTTTCTGTTGATGCTCTAACACATTACCCCAAAGTTAGTGGCCTTAAACAACAGATTTATTATCTTATAGGTCTAGAAATCAGAAGTCTGAGATGTGGGCAGTGTGGCAATCCTTCTGGAGGCTGTAAGAGAGAATCTGCTTCCTGAGCCTTTCTGGCATCTAGAGGCCATCTGCATCCTTTATCTCATGACTGTTCTTCCATCTTCATAGCCCACAGCACAGCACCTGCAGGCCTCGCGCTCACCGACCTACTTTCTGTCATTACATGTTCTCTGACTGACTCTCCTGCTTCCTACTTTTCCCTATAAGGGCCCTTGGGATTACTGTACATATGCACAGATAATAGGACCACCCTTCTATCTCACATCCTGAACTTAACCACACTTTCAAATTCCTTTTTTCCAAGTGAAGTATCATGATTACAGGTGCTGGGGTTGCAACACAGACACTGCTGGGGGCCAGCGAGGCTTCTCCGTCTGTTTTGTGGCTGGTTAGCCCCGCAGGATGCCGTGCATGACCTCCTATTTAGGAGGTAACATTATTTTGAAATACTTGATGTGGAAAATTCATTGGATTAAAATTCTGTTCCCATCATTACTGTTTCACTGTTATGTTGGCCAGTGAGGAAAGAGAAGAGTGGATAGATTTTTTAAATACAATGTTCACTATTGTGACTTTTTCTGTGATTATAAAAATAGTTTTAAATTTTGTATTATCTAACTAAGTGAACAACTTTTCTCATGGATGTGGTTTGACAGGTTATATTAAAAAACTCTTCATCAGGAATTGTTTGTAGTCATTTCAGTCTTAAAATCTGACATAAAAAAGTTAGGTTATTTTCAGGAAGTGATCTCAGGATTCTCATTGAAGAATATGAAAAGAATATTTGAAAAGTGTTATTTAAGGTTAATACTTAGCCTCTTGTCTAATAGTTTTTATTTTTATTTTATCATAATTATGTATAAAATAAGAAAATATGAAGGTTTTACACTGATCTCTAAAGCGCTATTTCCAAATTGTCCCCCAGCGTGCAATACTGTATATATAGTACCTTTTTCTATGCATGGATAATATGAAGAAAAGTTGGGAAGAATGAATGTGAGTGACTCCATCCTTTGTGATTTTGTGTGACCAACTCAAGCAGTTTTAAAGGAAAAATTACAAAATGATTGTTCCAGTATAAGATGAATTGTGATGTTTAGAACACGTAATAAATCCCTTACTTTGACCATAAAGAAAGAAGTATATATAACTTTTATTCACCAAATATCACCCTCTTCCCAATCTTTATCAGGCAAAGTTGAACAAATTCTTAGAGCCTGTCATATAAGGAGGTGCCCGCTTACCAACCTTCAGCGGTGCTCCTTGTCTTGGCCTTTCCAAATCAGTTTTTGAAAGTTTCTTTAGATTTATCTTGATTTTCCAAAGGGGTTGAGTCAAAGTATCTGAAGAAATAAATATTTTAGTAAGGGTTGCAGGAGACCCATTTATTTCTGTTAAGAAATGACCTGTTAGGGGCCTCCCTGGGGGCGTAACGGGTTAAGTTGCAGCACTATGAAGCTATCCAGAGCCACTGCAGCATGAGTTTGATCCCTGGCCTGGGAGCTTCCCACATGGCACAACAGACTTCTCCTGTCTCGCCTGCTGCTCCCTTCAGCAGTGCATTTCAGTCAATCTGCCTGTTCTGCTCCCCACTCTGTCTCTGGTGAATCCTCTCACCACCCCATACCTCTGACCTTCACCCCAGTTCTTGCATGCATAAATAAATAAATCTTTAAAAAAAATGACCTGGCAGCTCACATCTTCTGAGGTTTCCCCCATTTCTATCATTCACAGACTTGGAGGCAGGGATGGGGGTACAATGAAGGTTCTTTTGCTGCCAAAGTAGCCCGGAAAGGAGAGACCAGGAGAGGTGGTAGGGAGGGGATACAGGCCTTCCTCTGCTCTAGGCATCAGTCCTCAACCTGGCCTATTCCTTACCCTTGCCTCTCTTCTCCAGCCCTGTTATCCCCCCATCTCCAGGACCTGGAAAAGGGAACTCCAAGGCAGGACTTTTGATCCTCCTCTCCCTGCTACCGACTCCCATCTGGTAGAGGCAAAGGCAAAACACTAACTGAATAGTCTTTCCATAACTAAGTGGGTGCAGATTTGTTCTTGTTTTCAATTCATTCCTTTTCTTCACTTACTGAGCTACCACCCCCTGACCCTAGGTCTGTGATTCTGATGACGTATACAGTAACTGCAACTCTTCTGTTCTCTCCTGAGATCCAGAAAAGTAGACCCCTAAGCAGACACATCTGAATGTTTATTATACAGTAAGCACTCAACTCATATTTATTGCCTGAGTGAACGAAGAAATGAGTTTTCTGAGACAGATTAGATCACATATTAACTCTTTAGAGACATTGAACAGAAACCTAAATAAGAGCAAAATGTTCAGCTCCAATTTTTCTGATTTACTTTTTATTCTTATATTTTTAAAACGTAATTATTTTCACTGAAACAAAGAAAAAATAATTTATGTTCCTTACACAAGTTTAAAAAAATTACAGAAAAGTATAAAGAATAAAGTATTTTTTATAATCTCTTGTCCCAGAGGTAATCACACTTAACATTGGTGCATATTTTTCTAGACACATGGGTACTTTTAAAAGTTTTTTTTTAACAAAAATGAGACCCCATGATGCTGTTATGAGGTGAAACACTTAGCAGTATGAATGTAACAGTGCATTAAAATGGGATAAAGAGGATAAAACCATTATCTTATATTTTTAAAGAATTTATAAAAATATATAAACAAAATAAAAATTATAGAAAATACAAATAAAACACATACAGATGTACCTAAAATTGTGTGTGTGTGCCTGTGTGTATGTATGCACATATGTTTTTAGAAGACTTTTATTCAAGGTGCCAATCTCCAGTCCTTTGTTGGCATAAGCATTCTCTGAGGCATGGGCTTTAGACACACAGGGTCATATCTAGGCCTCCCTCCTTTGTGGCCCTTTGAATGAATTTGCTACCTGGCTAGAGTGCTATTTCCTGTTCACACCTATTTACCTCTAGGGCTATAGTGAAGGTTAAAGGAGTTAAAACACACAAAATTGTCACAACTTGGAGTGTTCAGTGACTACTTAATGCCTTTTACTTTTCTTTTGAATTTTTTGTTAAGAAAATGAGACTAATCTCTAAGTTAGGGCTCCTGGTTTGTTTTAAGTGGGAAAGATCCATTTTACAAATAGATGAGCTGAAATGACTAGTGATTTGATTGGTATGTCACAACCACAATGAGCCTCCCCATTTTGAAGTTTGCAGAACAGGGGCTGTCTAGGGCTGGGCAACTGTGAGGTCAACATGCAGGAAGATGCTTTGCCACCACTTGGTCTTTTTTTTCTCTTGCTTGTGCAAGAATAGTTCCAGACACATCGTTTTCCAGTGCCAAGGGAAGCAGACAATGATAGCTAGAACACAGGAGCCACTGACTGGGGCCTGCCCTGAGCTTCTCTTATCACATAACGGGCCAGGAGGCGTGGGGCAGGGCGGCCCAGCAGAGACCCAGGGCACAGGCTTCTTAGCGGCCCAGTGCTACGAAATTATCCCAGCAATCCCCTGGGTGTTCAGACTAAAGTCATCATTATCTGTGACAAATATTTACTAAGCCTCACTCTGCGTTTGGTTTCTAGGTATAATGAATGAGGTGGCAGAACGTTTTAGGTTAAAAGGCCTAAAATCCATTTAACGCCTGGATGGACATCAGAATTAGGTGACCAATGAATCATGTGAAAGTCAAGGTAAGAAATGGTCTCTTGTCGAAGTGAATATAAGCACTGAGATGCCAGTCTTGGATCATTTCTTTTGTTTAGAGTCCCCACATTTCTGGGGCCTTGTCGGTGCCTGCCTGGTAAATGCTATTCAACTCGCTGTATTGAGGATTTTGATATTATACAAATGGCTAGAAACATGCAAAACAAGTGATAAATGCAGAGAGCATATGAAAAGGTTTATGTTTGCAGGTTGGGAGAGAATTTAGAGGACTGTAGACAAATGTGTGTGAGCAGCCCCTTTACGGGGCTTGGGGGGCTGCTCCTTCCTCGCCCCCTGCGGGCTGAGTTGTCTGTCCTTCCTCCCTGGTGCCTCTGTTTTCTCTGACTGTGTCTACATCTGGGACACATTTCATAGATTTAGCTTGGGCATAACTTAGCACAAGCAAAAAGGCCGAGGTTTGGGTATAAATTTGCTGAAGGGCTAGTGGCTGTTGTCAGGCTTTCTTGAACTTTTGCATCCTGGGAAGCGGTGGGAGAGGGGGATGGGATGGCTGCGCAGTGCTGCCTGCCTTGTGTTTTCTCATCTACAAATGGAGGAGTTGAACTTGTCAGCGTGAGCTCAGTTCCCCCTTTCTTCCTCACCCGTAGCTGTTATTTATCGTTTAGTCATTCAATAAACATCATGCAGCTCTGGGTGTTATGTAGAGCACTGTGGTCAAGATAGTCCCTATTTCTGCCTCCCCTCTCCCCAAAAGGTGGCCAATACTTAGGAGGAGGGATACGAATAAGCAGATGGTTATGGTCTCCGGGGTGAGTGACATGCAGGCTGAGACCTGAAGGGTTGTGGGCAATGCTGCACCTAGTGTGGGAACTTGAGGAGCATGGAGGAGAGAGGAGCTTTTCAGCAAAGGCTTGGAAGTGAGGGGCATGTTCTTTGAGGAACATAAGGTCCTTCCATTCGCTAATCTATAAACCAGGAAGGGGTGTAGTGGAAGGCAATAAAAAGAGGCGAGGAAGAAAGCAGAGAGTGAACACAATTTTTTCCTTTTTTTTTTAAACCTTGAAACCTCACAATTTATATAGATTTTCTTTGGCATGAAAATATGGGGATTCAAAGGACCAAATAACAGTCCCCCAGCTGCGTGCTCTCAGACATGTGGGGTCTGGGGACCACAGCAGAGTGGCGCTCCAGTGCTGGTGGCATCCGAATCCCCTGAGGGCTTGTTCAGCACAGATTGCGGGGCCCTGCCCTGGAGCTCCTGTTGCTTGGGTCCAAGCCCAAGAGTTTGCATTTCCAGCTAGTTCTTAGGGGTGCTGATGAGTGGACCCCAATTTGAGACCCCTACTCTACACTTCGCTACCCAGTATGCAGTGCCAGAGCCAGTGCCAACAGCACCACTTGGCAGCTTGTTAGAAATGCAGATTCTTGGGTCTTACCCTAGATCCACCAAAGTAGAAATTGTATTTCTAAGAAGACCTCTGGGTGTTCATACACAAAAGGCAGCTGCACAACCCTCTCTGGAGTCTAGAGCCGTTAGTGCCACACATCGAATCCCATGTAAGCACAAAGCTGTTTGTGAGCTCCCCTCCAGACCTGGTCCTAGAATGCTGAGGCAGGACAGTGCCCTCTCTGTGGCCTTGGGGGCAGGGTTAGGAAGAAGGTTCCATCCATGACGGGGGAGACCGAGCCACACAGACTGTGAGGGTCCTGCAGCAGGGAGGTTTTCTGTCATTACACACATTTCTGCAGCCCATGTGGAGCTGCCTTCCCAGTGGAGCTGCTGAGTTACATCCTCCTTATTGCACAGAGGCAGAAGACTGGATCCCATTCTGGACAGAGGCCCCCAACAGCCTCAGGCTGGAGATTCTATTTGCAGGTCCTCCTCCTCTGACAGGTCCTCTCAGAAATGGCCAGTCTTGATCCAAAACATATTAAGAATTTTATAGATATCAATAAGAAGACAAATAACCCAATAAAATGATGGGCAAAAGACCTGAGCATGTCACAGGAGATATATCAAATACCAATAAACACATAAAAATATGCTCAATATCATTAGTCAACAAGCAAATGCAAATCAGACCATAATGGGACTGCACTGTCCTACACCCAAACAAAGTGAAATAAAATAGCAGCAACAAACCACTGACCATACCGATATTGGCGAGCATGTGGGACAGTTGAAACGCATGCCCTGCTGGCAGTAGTGAGAATTCCACACACTCACTTTTGAAAATAGTTCTGCAGGTTTGTGAGAAATAAATCATACACCGAACACGTGACACAGTCCTTTCCCTCCTAAGTACCCAAGGACATGAAAGCATGTCTAAACGAAGACATGTACACAACTGTTCATATCAGCTTTATTTGTAACAGCTCGGAAAAAAATTATCAATCCACAGGGGCGAGCATAGCCACACGATGGGATGCAGGGCAGCTCTAAAGGGCACTGTCTCACTGGCACACATAACAGCACGGGTGACTCTAGCTGTGCTGAGTGAAATCACCCAAACTGAAAAGAGCACTTGTGGCGTGACTTCACTTAGAGAAACGCTAGGAGGGACTGCCTGCCCGAGTGATTGGGCACAGGAGATGTTGGGCAGTGGAAATCTTTGATGCCTTGATGATGGTGCTGGTTTCACAGTTGTGTACGTGTGGCAGACTGATCCACTTGCATGTTTAAGCAACTGCAGTTAGCGCACTTCCACTCTACTCCAATGAAGGTGAGGTCTGCACCCTATTTCACTCTTTTTTGAGATAATCTGAACTGAGTGTGTGATGAGAAGTTCACCCTAGGGGTGGCTGTATGATGTTCAGAAGCTAACCAGAAACTTGGGAATAAGGAGAGGTCTCAACAGTGTGAAAACGACCCCTGATGTGAGAGGAGGCTAAGGGCAGCCTCTTTGGGTCCATTCTTACGGACCGGGTTAGAACCCACAATAGAGCAAGGTGGTTTACCAGTCCTTTATTTGTCAGGTTCTGATTTCAGAGAGAGAGCAAGACACGAAAGAATTCTTAAATGGACAAAGAGACATTTGTCAGCACTGTGAAAGGGAATCAGTCGCTGTTGGCAGATACTGGGAGGAGCACAGAGGGTTGGTGTAGGGCTGATGGCTGGTGCTCAGGCCTGCTCCTCTGCAGGAATGGCTGTCAGAGGCGACCCTGGGTTTGCTTCCTGTGTCTGCTGTGGCTTTGTTCTGTAAGTAACTGCATTTACTCCTCACTCACTTCTCTGTAGCTCCCTCACGAGTTTACTGTGTTTCACGCACACACACACAGACACGCACACACAGGTAGTCACAATTTCAGAACGTGCTACCCTCGCCCCCACCTCTGTGCCAATACACACGCTAATGTCCCTGACTGGAATGCTCTCTCCACACCCCGGGCTCCCACTCACTTCCCCCACCTCCCTCTTCATGGATTAGTCACTCCTTCTTTTGAATTTTTATAAAACTTTGCCATGTCTCTACACAACTACATTTTCCCTTATTTCTCACAGCAGTTTTGTGCACCCCAATGTCACAGAATGTGGATCCTGAGGGTGAGGGGTAATGAGGGGTGAGGCCCCAGGATGTTGGTCATGGAGAGACTTGAACTTCAATCTGTAGATGACAGGGACTCAGGAAATTTAGTCAGTGGGTGTGTCATGGAGTAGAACTGCACTGTTCTGATTGTGGTGTGGAGAATGAACTGAAGGAGGTAAACCTGAAGGCAGGGAGGTTGTCTTAATAGTCAAATGAGAAAAAAAAGTCTAAGACAGCCTGAACTAAGACAGGGACAGAGGGACTGAGAAGAAAGGACAAATCAGAGGGAAATTTTAAAAAGAATCAAGGTCCTCCCTGGTGGTGCAACGGGTTAAGTCGCCGCACTATGAAGCTATCGGCAGCCACTGCAGCACGAGTTCGATCCCCGGCCAGGGAGCTTCCCACATGACACAGAAGACCTCTCCTGACTCACCTGCTGCTCCCCTCAGCAGTGCACTTCAGTAGATCTGCCTATTCTGCTCCCCACTCTGTCTCTGGTGAATCCTCTCACCCTCCACACCTCTGGCCTATACCCAGCTTGAATTATGAATAAATAAATCTTTAAAAAAAAAAGAATCAACAGGTCCTGGTGACTGTCTGGACTGTAGTGGGGAGAAAGGAGGAAGTGGGTAGGCATGAGGTGAGAGAAAAGTGATCAGAGATGAGATGAACGTGGGATAGCTCCTTGAGAGTCCAGGCTATAGTGCCTAGTTGTGAGGAGGAGGAGGAGAAGCAGGTCTGCAGGGAAGACAAGTTCTGCTTTAGGGTACATTGGGGACAAAATGCTAGTGGCACATCTAAGTGGCAAGTTTCTTGGCAATCAGGAATATGGAACTGATGATCAGAATCAGAAGAGGGCCCTGGCGCTCTGAGCAGGTAGATATTCAGGAAAGGCTGTTTTGGAAGAGGAAATATTCAAACAGATGCTAGAATGAGATCACTGAGCAAGCCAGGACAATATTTCACACCAGCAGCTGGCCACTTCTCCAGGCCACTTTTCCTAATGGCTGTAAAGCCGTGGGAGCCAAAGCTGGGGAAACGAGCTCACAAACAGGTAAAGGCATCCTCTTGTCTGTGGGTCCGTGGGCAGCAGTCTCTCCCTCCATGAGCTCTGGTGAGGCTGCTGGCTCAGCTGTTGAGTGCGCTGGAGACTGCGGGATTCTCTAGCCTCCGCTAAGCTTCCTTCTGGGTCCTCGGACTCCTGGGACTCCAGGTCTTCCTGGAGCTTGGTTGTAGTCTCCCTCTAGCCACATCCCACTTACTGCAGATTCTTGCCGTGAATCTAGGGGGCTTTCCTGCAAACACAAATTAGCCAGGGTGACATCTAGGGCAAGGTGTCTTCTGAGGATGGGTTTCGTGTAGAAATGTGATGCAAGGGATTGAAGGGGTGAGATGTAAGGGATTGAACACAGCTTATCCAAGCTCAAATCATACTTTTAATTTGGGCCCAAAAGGCACCTCATCCAATAAATTTAATGACTGAGACAAGAAAATGGCATAAAGTTCTCATTTCTCTTCTGATGTTGGTATTGAATTATTTGTTGAGCGAATGAAAGAATTAATGAGTACTTATACAGAATCCCAGGAGAATTTTTAAAAAGAGGTGAGAATGAGAAGTCAAGCAATTTCAGGTTTCTTATCTTAAGGCAAGTCCCATCTGAGTGTTATTCTCTGTCTACTTGAAATGACCCTTGCTCCTGTCACTGCTGATTTATGATGCTCCAGCTTCTTGATAATAAAGGCTTCATAGGACAGGGTCTATCAGAACAGAGGTTTCTGGGCATTTGGACACTGAGTTTTCACAGATACACTGGAATGATAATTGTTTTGCAATGGTGAAGCCTCACTACTTCGGAATATGCAAGACTTGTAGGTTGAGTTTATATCATTCAGGTTTGGATGATATGATATAAAAGATCAGTAAGTCTTGGGTAAAATGGAGAGTGGCTACTATTTTTGGACAAAAATCATCTTTTAAAGTCTTATTCTAAAAGGGAATATGCTGTTTATTCCTTGAATGCTATTATTTTCTGGTACCTCTGTCTCTTCGACATTCTGTCTGTTAAAACAGATCTGTACCAGGTAATACGTATTGGATTACTGGCCCTCAAATAACACTTTTCTGATGCTACAATCACCTATTGCATCTTAGGGAGGGAGCCTGATGTGAAGTATCAATTTTAATACAAAATATAATAGACCCGAAGGTGGTCTATTCCCCCCCTCTACTGCTATTACCATATTCTGACATTGGGTGCAATATCTCAAGTTCTGGTCCTTGAGAAATAGGCATATGAAAACAAAAATTGCAAGCAAACAAACTATGCAGCAACCAACAATCAAGTTTGGTGAATTCATTGTGTTGCTATGTTAAAAATAATACTTATGAAGCCTTTCATCCCTAACACCACTAGATGTCACTAAATATCAAGCTTCTTAGAACAATTGACTCGGAGGCTATAACAACCACTGCTCCCCTCATTCCATTAATATTTTAAAACTGTATTTGTGCCGCATACATTTTCCACATCACTATTTTTCCTGAATCTTTTATGTCTAATGTGACATTCATTCTTGGGAGCATAGCTTCATCCTATTTGACTGTAAACCAGCTTATTCTTTAGATGGGGATAACTTCCCGCCCATCCTCTATGTGGCAGGTGAACTCAGATTTCATTTGCTATTAAAATATTGTGATGAGAATGTGCATGAATCTGTTTTGGATATCGGTGGAACACTTGTTTTCTGATAGGCTTTGGGCGGCCCTGGGCAATGTGAAAAACTGGAAGCCTGATCACCTTACTTAGAATCTGGGCTCCTCATAAAGTATGGTGCTGTCACAGAGATCATTGCAGCCATCTGTGGCCCTCAGGCAGGGCCACCATGTAAACCATCTGGGGCGAGTGAAAGTCTGTTCTGGTTTAAAGACCTCTATAGAAAAGGTCTTTGCTAAAACAAAACCCCTTTCTTTGATGCCCCTTAATCCTTTTATCTTTCTTTAGCCTTCCTTGTCATATTTTCTGTGACAGCTCTCAGGGGACCAAGGCCCGCAGAATTTTCTATGCCCTGGGAATATCTATCCCCATCAGCAATTCAGACAGTAGGAAGGAGAACTTGTGGTATGTCCCAGAGGGACCCTTCAATTGTGCATTTGATGTTGATGGCTTTCTTTGTCATGAAGAATGGAATTCTGGGGTGCATGGATAACACAGTCTCATGGCAAAACTTTGGAGTTCTATCATGCTTTACAATTTATAGAGCACGTTCACATCTATCACTTCATTTTATTCTCACAATGAGCCATTAGGAAAGGAAGGAAGATGTTTTTATTTCTGCTCCACAGAAGTGTAAACAGATGCTCAGAGAGGGTAAATGGCTTACCCAAGGTCACCCAGATATAAGGTGGGGCTGTAACCCTCACTTGCATCTCTGGATCCTTAGGTTCCAGTATACCCCCACTCCTATGCCAAGATGCTTCTGGCAGTGGAATTGTTAGGGACAACAATAATTGAACTTCTCTACCCAAATTGCATCCACAAAGCTGGCAAAGAATGGGCGATCTGGTGCTGGAGAATTTAGGGAAAGCAGAGGCGTCCCTCGTTTTTGTCCTGACAACCACCCACCTCCCCAAGGCACCCACCCAAGGCACAGCCTCATCTGGATGATTGCTTGATTATCACTGCTGGACGAAACTGCTGTTTAAGAGATATAAAAAAGACGGGACCCGTGGGGAAGTCTATAAAAATACCTCCACAATTATAGGCTTATTTGGGGGAAAAAGGATTTAAGATAAGGAGTTTGTTTCATTTAGAAAAACAAAATTGAGGATAATTTGAATATGTTACTAAGTAAAAGCTGGAACTTATCCTCTCCTTGGTGTGTAAGGGGAGATAGAAAGGATGGATTTAGACAGAGGCAATGGGAATAAGGATACTGAGGTCTGTGGGATGAGTTTCCTGCCTTCCCCATCTGTGTGGGTCGAAGTGAGTGGGAAAGAGGTTCTGGGAGACTTCTTTTGTCAGTATCATGGGCACTGCTTGACTGAACTACCTCTACAAAGCATTTTTCTAACCTGATGAAAAACACTAGCTAATTACTAAAATAATCTGTTAATCTGCTGAGTGGGATCTCTTTCCTGATGAATAGAGACTTCGAAAAATACTGCTTAATCAATGATGACGACTAAGCTAGTTTTCAACTGCAGCTGATCTTTGAGAATAGAACAAATTTCCTACTGCTAAGCCATGGGATGTTGGAACTAGAGGCACCTGCCTGGTGTTATTTCTGAAAGAGGTCCTACCTGCAAAATCCATATTTATGAATTTCAAAGCAGTTCTCTTTTAGAGTACATTCTAATATACTGATATATTCCACCAGATGCTTAATTATTTTTCAGGTCTAACCAGAGTGCCATTTAAGAAACAGGGAGTAATGTTTGCCTAAGCCTTTCAGGGTTGGTTTTGCAAGACTAGACCCTCAGTTCTCATTAGAGCCAGCGGTTTATAACCTTGACTGCACATTAAATTGCTTGGTGACTTTTTAAAATTGCAGATACTCAGCTCCACCCCCAGATATTCAGGTTTAATTGATTTGGGGTGGAGTCTGAACATTGGTGTTTTTAATAAGCACCCAGATAATTCTAATGGACAGCCAAGGCCCGAGAACCACTGTGCTAGAGCATCTGAACTGGGTGGGCTGTGTGCAGGATAGCCTTCTCACAGGCACAGGTAAACAGTATAGTTTTCTGTTCCTTGTTTTTGTTGCTGTTTGTTTGTTTCATTGAAAGAAACTTTATCCAAATAGCTAAATACAAATATTCACTAATCAGTAATCATTTTGTTTAAAAATTCCATTACATTTTAGCATTATTTTTTTTTGAGTATTTTTTTTCTTTTTTTTTATTGTTATTTATGTCTTTTACATTTTGTATTCCCCTTGGGCAGCCCACCACCAATTCACCCGTGATCCATCTCCATGGTCCCCTGTATTCTCCTCTCTTCCATTTTGTGCCCTTATCCTCCCCTCCCCCCACCCCCATACATTTTAACATTAAATTGAAATATATATCCTCCCTTGGACATAATTTGTATCATAATGTAATCCAGTGTTTCTCAAAGTGTGCTTTTTTTTTTGACTATTCATAGCAGAATCATCTACGATACTAGATGCATGTTAGCATGCATATTCTTGGACCCCAATCCACCCTTGGTGGAAGGCTGGGAGTCTGCAGAATGGCAGTTGCTCCAGGGGATTTTGATGAGTCAGCATCAAGGCTTAACTGTTTTTAATTAGTATTAATCCTGTTTGTCTTGAGAATGTTAGTAAATCTTAGTATTTACAGTGTGTGTGTGTGTGTGTGTGTGTGTGTGTGTGTGTGTGTATATATATATATATGTATTTCATTTGTATCCTACTGTATCCTACTGTTTCTCCATAAACATTTTTCTGTATAAGCTGTTTGTTCATGAAAGGGATATTGTGATTTAACTTTCTGGTTTTCCTAGTCACATAAAAGTTCTCTGGTATCTTCATTTCTGTCACAAAGCAGAAAAGGAAAGAAAAATGAAGTAGCAGCATGATGTCACCGGTCTGCTTAAAAACCCCATGATTGTTGATTTCTAATTAGCAGTTTCCCTGCCTGCTGGCCTCTGAGTCTCTCCAAGCTTGCCTTAGTATCAGGTATCCAGCTGCTTAGTGTTTGCTGATTTATTTGCATCAAATGGCCCATTAATAACTATCTCTCACAGGATCAAACATCTCTGCTTTTTGGCCCAGTTTTCTCTCAAGAGTTTGACATTACAAAGCCAAACTCTACCCATGATGTTGAAAACCTGTTATTAGAGAGCACAGTGTAATTATAAAGTAGCTGTAAAATAGTTTCTCCATGCAGAAGAAATCTTTCAGATTCCTGCTAGGCTATTGTCTTTCTTCTGGTTCTGGACTTTCTAACACTAATCTAACATTAATCTGGGTGCTTACATTTCTACCATGATACTTTTCAAAAATAAAATTGCCTTGGATCCAATACTCAGTTATACCAGAGAACCTAATGTAATATCTTTTCAATCAGAGCATCAAATTGAACACATGCTAAGAGACCATATTCCCACACCAAACACATATAAATGCCAGAAAAAAACCCACTCCAAGTCAAATAAAAAAGAACCAAGTAGAAATCTTCAGAAACTGAGAAGCCGAATCATTGAAATAAAAAGTGTGATAGATGAATTATAGAATATTTTAGATATAGATAAAGAGAGAATTAGGCATTTGGAAGGTGTCAATGACATAGTTTGTTCTATGTAGTGCAGAGAGATCAAGAGATGAAAATACGACAGAAATTAGAAGACATGTACATAAGATGAGAAACTCCAGCTTACATCTAATAGGAACTCCAGAAACAAAGAATAAAGATAAATATGGAGAACCAAGATTCAAAGAAGCAATGAGATTTTAAAAAAGTATAATAAGTTTCTAGAAAGAAGTCAGAATGCCAAAAGAAAAAAAAATAACTCCAGTAGATCCTATTATGGTAGAAAGACAGAATGTAAAATCCTAAAATCCATCAGAATTGCTTCTCAGGCAATGGTCATTAGATTGACAGCAGTCTTCTCATTAATAGATATTGGAAGACAATGACTACCACTCTGAAACACTCTGAACCCAGAAACTTCATTTCCAACTATTCAGAATTAACCTAAGCCTATTTAATCTTTATTCTTATTTACTTATTATTTTGATAAATTTTGGCAGTGGTGAGTGAGGACCCTTCTCCACAATCTTGCCACTAGGTGTGATGAAAGCAAGTCTCAGATAAAATTCTGCCATACTCACAAGCAATTTTGGCAAGCAGGCACAAATAATAGTCATAGCTGTTACTATAAAGCCAGGGAAATTCTAGTTTTCCATCCTTTAAGAATTTCTACCCATTTCTTGCATAAAATATTCCCTAGAGGCAGATTTAACAATACTCTAGAACTAGCATATGCTTTTGGATCAAGTGACAGGGTCTTCTATTAAATTATGGAATATAAGTCAAAGGGGAACCCACTGCTTCCCAGAGAGGAGAGCTGTTGTGTTAGCCAGTTTTATCCCCTATTCATGTAGGATCAGAGGAGATGTCTGTATAATACTTTGAACCAATCCAAATAGCTTGACTTCCAATTATTTCAACAATGAGAAAATACCTCTATAAAACTATCTAGTTAATATGCTCTCTATGTGGTTTTAGATAGTGGTATTTATGCGGCTAGGAAAAGTTGCCTCTGGGGAGATGTCTTGAATGGGGTCTTTCAATTCTAATTAATGACTCTTGGAATGTTTATTATTGATTAAGATATCTCAATCTTAACCAACCAAGATCATAGATAAATCTAGTCTTCATTCATAGATGAATATCATGCTATCTCTGCTGAAAAATTTTAAAGCAAATTAAAAAATATGTAACACCAGTCAAATGATAATTTTTGAGAGTGAGGGCAAAATAAGGACATTTTTATACATAAGAACTTGGGGCATTTACTATTCATAGAAAGAATTAATAAAGGATATCCTGGAAGAATGCAGATGAACCTGGAAGGAAGGTAAGAGATGCACGAATAAAAGACTAATTTGTATGTTTAAAACTGAAATTCTGGTCATAAAAACAAAAAAGTTTGAGATAGAGCTAGTTTGGGAGGCAAGTTAAAACAAAGGTTGGGCTTCCTTGGTGGCTCAGGGAAGCATTAGCAAGCTATCTCTAGCCATTGTGGTATGAGTTTGATCCCCAGCCAGAGTACTAACCCACATGGCACAGCAGATCTCTCCTGTCTTGCCCGCTGCTCCCCTCAGCAGTGTATTGCAATAGAGCCTCCTGTT